>JARYGA010024875.1:0-21430 GCA_030545235.1 Helianthus tuberosus
TTATCAATTCTTTCTTTTTCTTTTCATTCTCATCATTATGTGTTCTAAGCTCTCTGATAAAATCATTTGGACTAAATTTTGAGAACCTAGAATTCTTTTTCAGTTTATTCAAAAACTCATTCCACTCCAAAGGTAAAGCATCTGCAAATTTAGATATCTTTTCAGCATCTGACATCTTTATCCCATACCTTTTCAAATTGTCAAGTAATTCATCATACCGCTTTTCCAAGTCATTAAACTTTTCATATTTCTTACACAAAAAATATTCAGATCTTTTAATCCAAGCATCCTTTTTCTCATCTTCTTTCCTATACTCCCAATACATATCAAACCATTCATTAATTTTTCCAAGTTTAACATTTTCCTTTTCGTCAAACATTTTAACCACAATTTCTTTGTTAAATGACTTGATTCAAAAATTATTTTTAGCTCAAAGTCCACAAAGTTTCAACTTTTTGGTATTTGCACCTTGTAAATCACCTCGAATCACCTGCAAGCAAACAAACAAACGATCAGTTTAAAAATATCAAACAACTTGATCGAACAGGTATCCGAAAAAGTCAACAATGAAAATAATCAGTGCTGTCCGATCGGTTGGAGTTGTTGTTCGATCGGCTGGGATTCTTGAAACGGTTGGTTGTCCGTTCGACCTTCTGTTCGATCGGTTGACACTAAACGATAAAACTCTTAGTCGATCGGCTGGCACTAATCTTGAATAGGGTAGCACGTTGACTTCTTTGACCAATAACAATGCAATGCAAAATCACATGAACTGATAATATCACATGCAACCTGAATTCGCACTTAATTGTCACATGCAATACAATGAATGATATACTGACAATTAGCACATGGAATCTAATTAATGAATGGCCGACAACAACATTCAGTTTAATATTCTATTTGGCCGCTTAACTCATTCACATGCACAACGATTTCAAATAATGACATTGACTGACAATGTTGACTAAATGCTGGTCGATCGGACAGGAGGTTGATCGATCGGACAGGATGCTGGTCGATCGGACAGGGGTGCTGTTTGATCGGTCAAGGGTGTTGTTCGATCGGACAGGGATGCTATGGATCGGACAGGTGTCCGTTCGGTTAGGTCAACAAAGTCAACTGATTTAAAGTATGGTGCAGTGATATGCTTTGCTGTCCGTTCGGCCAGAGTGCCGGTCGATCGGCTGGCAAGTCAAAGTCAACAACTATTAATGAAATGCAGTAAAGTGCTTTGGATCGGACAGACGTTCGATCGGACTGCTGTCCGATCGGTCAGTAGTCAACAAGTCAAAGGCTTTAAATGAATTGCAATGTTTAGCTTTGGAACGGTTAGCTAGCCGATCGGTCGGCATTCAAGTGAACATGAACAGCAACAATACCCATTTTATCAACTTTTTCAAACAGAAAATCTTAGATTTCTCTCAAACAGCGTTGAATTGCAATATCCAAGGGGGACTCTGTTGGTACATTTATGTCTATCGCCTCCGTCAATCTAAAACCGTAGCTGAAACTGAAGAAATCTAGGCTTATAGTGTTATATTTTAATAGAAAAGGTAAGGTGGCATTTCTGTAAATAAGGAAATCTTCCTTATATCCTTGGCCTATAAATAGGGAGCTATAGTGTTAGATTCAAGACTTTTGCACATTTGCTACTTTGGAGAGCTTGGATCCTAGAGAGAGAAACTAGAGAGAGAAAGTACAAGAGGTGATTCACGGTGCATTGTACTCGTCAGATTATTCAATAGAATCACGTTAACTTGTACGTTCTTGTGTTCGGTCACGTTCGTGTACGGACTCCGCACGTCACACGTTCGGTTCGCAATCGTTTCGGAGTCAAAACCGGTCCTAACAAAATCAGGGTCGTCTCCGAAAATCACAAACAAATTTTTGGCCCTATACGAGATAAAAAATTTGGGCCCTATTCGAAAATCTCCATTTAATATAAACTCATCAATCACTAAAATTTATGTCGATGTAATTTAAATAATTATTTTTAGCTAAGTTTATGAAGTAATGTATTAATTAAAGGTAAACATCTAGTTGACAAAATTAAGCATTAAATGTCACTAACAAAAAAACCAAAAAAATAAGCTAAAATAAAGAATTTTGAGATGCCAGGATTAGAACACGGGTCTCTTTGTTATTTAAGCAAAAGAGTAACCATGGGTACAAGAGCTCATTTATGTTATCTCTTGATTCAGTGCATATATATTATATCTTGTACAACGTAAATTCTATACAAAATTAAAAAGATTTGGGCCATCAGAGGGTATGGGCCTTGTGTTGTTGCCCACCCCGCACCCCCTACGGGTCGGCCATGATATAAATCTAACTAACCGAGTAACTCACACTTAATAGTTAGAGCTCTATAAAACGCAAAACTTACAAACAGTGGCGTAGCTTTTAAGGGACCGGGGGGTGCCCCCCCCCCCCCAAATGTGTCGGTTAGAAGTGTAATATTTCCTTTTTTTCATTCGACAATTTTAAAATTATATACTTATGCCCCCGCCAATTATTTTGCCTAAAATTCCCCCTGCCCATATCAAGTTTATTGTCAAAAATATTTATACATATTTTCGTATTGGGTTGAAAAAATGTGAACGGTTCTAAACTTTAAGTAAAGTTTGTTACTACTTTATATATAAATCAAAGTTGACGGTTCTTTTTTATCTTAAAGGTACTTACCATTTATCTTAAAGATCGTTGGGCTGAGTTGTAATTCTTCGTCCAGGTACTTAACATTTATCTGGCATCATTATAAATATTTGGTCTTTATTTTTGTTAAACAATATATAGCATTTTTTATGAGTAAGAGCGCCTCATTTGAATGAATGAAGATTATGTAGTTTTATTTGGAGTTATTATTGTTTACCCGACCCGAATCGAATATCCGACCAGAACATATAACCCGAAACATAGCGATAGGAAAAAAATTTTGGTCCCATGACTTTCCGCCCCCCCCCCCCCCCCGCGCCCAACTTTTGGTCAAGCTACGCCACTGCTTATAAACCCTTCGACAACTAACTTTTAATAAATTATATATAATAAATATGAGTAAAAAACAATTATCGTTGTAATAATATTTAGACCAGGGGGTGTGGTACATCACCCTTGGCCACATCACCCTTGATGGCGCCCTATAGCGCCCCTCCCTCATTTCCCGTCCGCCAAATGGGAGGCGCCATTGATCAATCGCTAGCCCGGTAAGGATGCCAACAGTTCTATTTTGGTGGTCCCCATACACAATACCGTTTAGCAAATGTAATTTTTTATAAAAAAAAATCAACTTTTATTTTTAAATTTTCACACTATATATATGCACTACCATTTTTTTACCTAAATCATACCAATTCTACCATTTATTCTCCAACAATTTTGTACATTCTATTATACTCACATAATGTTTCCAACAATCAAAATGTGTGGGACCCCAACAATCCGTTTTGGGGTAATTTAGTAAACAACGAGCAAGAAGAACGATAACAAAAAGACCCGGGAACGGGTGAGATTGGGTATTATCCGATGCCACCTACCACCCCAACCTCCCCTCATCCGACGCATGGGACCCCAACAATCAAAACGCGTGGGATCCCAACAATCAAAACGTGTGGGACCCTGACAATCCGTTTTAGGGTAATTTAAAATTATGTTTTAAACAAAAATGTTATATGAATTAAAAAAATACAAATTAAAAATAAAACAACTAATTAGGTAATCATGAGATGGGCTTTAAACTATTGAAAGTATGTTAGACCACCCGTAGTGGGGGTTTTTTGGCGTTTTCTCCCAGAAAAAAAAACCGTCCCACGACGCCTTGGAGACCGGCCCTTGGGCGTCTTTTTCGAAAATTTGGCCCAAGCATTTTATTTAAAATGCCAATTTCACACGAGGATCGATAATGGACCGTTGTGTCCAAAGGTAAGAAAAAAATTTATTTATTTTAAATCCTCATTTTTACCATAAAAACCCCACTTTCCCCTCCTTTTTTTTTTATAAACTTTACCCTCTTCTCTTCAATACTACTTCATATTTTATTAAAAAATTATATCATGAATCCCTTCCCTCCCCCTTTCATTGTTCGTCTAGACCCGACAACCAAACTTCATATCGCCCGAACACCACCCGACCGCAACCGTCCTTCAATTTCCAAGAGATGGGCCATAGTATATTGGCGTAAGCACAAATAAAAGGCATGTCCCCGCAATTCTTTCACGGTCCACACGGTTTCGCATCCATGGGCGGTTCGCAACCGTTTCAAGAAGAAACCGAGCCCGACATTGAAACGGTATCGGAGACACAACCCGAGCCTGTAGCCGAAGCGTCTCAACATGGTAAATGGTCTAAAAAAAGAGCCAAACGCTCCACACTGGAATTGAACCTACCTAGCTTGCTCGAAAGATGAGGAGTATTTGTTAGCACGGACGTGGCTCGACATATCGGTGGGCTCCGAAGTTGGTAAGCATATTTACCTTATTAAATAGTTTGGAAATCGTTTTTATTTTTTATTTTTAATAATATAACAATATATTTGTTTTATTTTTTTTGTAGCAAACTATCAAACCTCACCCCTTTTTTGGAATAAACTACGCGAAACTTTTTCGAAAACGAGGGGTAAAGGAGAGTATCGGGACAAGGATTCGATATCAAGCAAATGGGCCGACATAAACCACAAATGTCATCAGTTCCAAGAAGTTTTCCCGCGCACGGAGGATAACTTGGGTAGCGGAGTGTAACATTCCCAAATTTTTAAATTTAAAATAAAGTTATTACACGAATGGGTCATGGGTAAGTTGACCGATAGATATATAAGGTATTTTGGCGAACATGGGAACCGTTTAATAATTATAATAAGAGTAAACTGCAATTTTACCCCCTGAGGTTAGGGGTCATTGGCATGTCTACCCCCCTTAAAGAAATAATTGCAATTTTACCCCCCACTGTTCACTGTTATGTCGCAACCTTACCCCCTGTTAACAGATTCTGTCAAGTCAACGTTTGTTTTGACTGTTATAATGTGTGAAAAGTCGTTTTTGCCCCTGTCTTATTAAAATTATATAAAAAATCAAGAATCAAGTTCATCATCATCATCATCAGTTCATTCTTCTTCATCATCATCATCAGTTCATTGTGGTTGTTGGAAGCTAGATCCACAAATCACCTACAAACAATTACTCTCATAATTCATTCAACATCAAATTTACACAAATCATCAAACCCTAAGTGCCCTAACAACAACAACAAATCCAAATCCATAACACAAATCACAAAATCGACGAAACAAGTTCATCATTTCCTTCTTCCTGATCCAACAACAAACATTTTTTAATCAAATAACTTGTTAATATAAATATAAACTAATTTTGTTTAATTATTGTTACCTTAACAACAACTGATGCAATTTCTTTAGCTTTTCCTTTAGAAGCTGCCCCTTTTCTCTTTCTTGAACCCGAATCATTCGGATTCTTCAACCCTGTTTCCATCTGCTCCGAAACAGAGGATTCTTCATTCGAATCGGTTTTATGATCACACCCCGGACCACCCGACCCATATGGGTGTTGATTACATTCTTGTTATCAATAATCCCCATTGCAGATCCATCAATTTTCAATAAAGGACTACTAGATCTATAGTGCAAATCAGGGTAGTTCTCCGGCTAAAGGTGAAACACTAGATCTATACTGCAAATCAGGGTAGTTCTCCGGCGACTCCCTGTGTTTCCGACGATGTGCGAAACCCTAGCGGCGTGGCAGTGATGGTGATGGAAGTCTGAAAATCCAGCAGTAGCGGCACCGGCCCGGTGAGTCGCCACCGACAATGAGAGTAGCGACGGCAGGGGAGTGTCCAGATGATGGCGGCATGGCAGTGATGGTGATGGCAGTCTGAAAATCCAGCAGTAGCGTGGCGTGGCAGTGATGGAGAGTCGCCACCGGCAACGGTGAGTCGCCCCTGAGGTTCAGATCTGTTCGCCGATAGAGGTTCTTGTGGATCTTCAGATCTGTTGGGCTTATTTTGAAGAAGAAGATGATGACTTAACAACCCTTGTGGATCTCCAGCAGTATTTGAAGAAGATGATGATAAATAATAATAATAATAATAATAATAATAATAATAATAATAATAATAATAATATGGGGTAAGATTACCAAAATAGCCTCACCTATAAGGGTCACACTACGTTGACTGTTAACAGGGGATAAGGTTGCGACATAACAGTGAACAGTGGGGGGTAAAATTGCAATTATTTCCTTAGGGGGTAGACATGCCAATGACCCCTAACCTCAGGGGGTAAAATTGCAGTTTATTCTTATAGTAATAAAAATACATTATATTTGAACCTACTCCGTTTTTAATGAAACTTGGTTCAAAATGTAGACACAAATATTCTCATTCTAATGACATATTCATTGTTTTATAAAATGTCATATTTTAGAAGTTATAAGCGCCAAATAAGTAAAGCAGCTGAATTAATTATACTATATAAAATAATATTTTAACTTAACATATGAAAATTTAAAATATTGTGCATACATGTCCTAATTTGAAAAGAAGAATCAAAACCATGAATTGAAATGTGTGTATATGTCCTTTCCTTTTAATGAGTTAGTATACGTGTAAGATTTCCAATAAAAAGGAATCTTATGAAACTTACTGCAAAATTCGTGGAAAGCAGTAGTATAAATAGATAGCATGGCAGACATTTGGAAATTGCTCATTTTCTTGCTTTGGCTCTTGCACGATCTCCTCTCTTTCTTTAATTCAATTTTTTCTTTCTTTTATATTATACTCATAAGAATAATAATAAAGCTCTGCCCCGTTTTAAGGGTTGTAACCCCTGATCACGGAATCAATACCCTGTCCGATTAATTTAGGACCCACCAACGCATGTCAAGGCTCTGCCCGACTAAGTACATTGGGGTTCTGTCTCGTGACGTAGGGATAAAGTTGAATTGGGATACTATACTTAATGCGAGTGCATTATATATTTTATTAAATAGTTCCGGAATCAATACCCTGTCCGATTAATTTAGGACCCACCAACGCATGTCAAGGCTCTGCCCGACTAAGTACGTTGGGGTTCTGTCTCGTGACGTAGGGATAAAGTTGAATTGGGTTACTATACTTAATGCGAGTGCATTATATATTTTATTAAATAGTTCCGGAGTTATACCCAAGATATAACAACCCTCGAAAACGACCCTAAATGCTCCCAGATACATCCCATATGTGATAAAGGAACCCGAATAACCTTTACATTAATAAATAACAAATAAAACAAGAAACCTGGGTCGCTCGCAGGTTGCGACCCAGTTAATTTAATTGAATCTTTCACGGGGCGTGAGGCCCCATTGCTTGTCGGGCACACAAACCAGCCACGTGTCGGACACGTGTCGACACTACGCTATGACTCAGCAACCCTACCGCCGCCCTTAAGGCTCTCGCGGGCCGTGAAGGAAGAAGAAGAAGCTCTCGCGGGGCGCGAGAGACTTCTGTTTCAGCTATAAAAAGGGCAGGAGCCGGCATTTGGAAATCGTACTAATTCTAAAATTCTCTCTCAACGTCTATAGGCTAAAGCTCTAGCCTAATACCCCCTAATAAGCGAAGCTCTGCCTCGTTGTAAGTATTATAACCCCCGATTACGTATTAGTTACTCTGCCCGATTGATCTAGAGCTCCGTAACGCATGTCTAGGCTCTGCCCGACTCAGTCGTTGGAGTTCTGTCTCGGGATAGGGGTATAGCTAATGTAAATTGGGTTATTATACTAACGCGTGTGCATTGTTTATTTTAAATAGATTATAACTAGGAAGTCATCAAGAATGATCTAAAATAGCAATGTGAGTAATCCTCTTTTTGTGAAACCTTTTTGTGAACTGTTTTTACAAAACCTCAATTGTTTTTACATTATAATTAACAGTGATTGAGTATTTGTAATTCTACAATTATCGTCGGTATGTTGGGGTTTTGTATACAAAATTTGTTGCTACACTGTGAGTAATAACATTACCACCAGTCAGGATTGACAGTACCGTGGGTGGTAATTAAAGTAGATATAAACAAATGTAATTGTTGGATTGCCCTCAATGCTGTAAAATGATAAAACTTGTTTTGATTAAACTGTGATTCACTCACCAGTATTTCCCACTGACAAAAATGTTTTAAACGCGTTTCAGATAACAAAATGTGAAAGCCAAATAGAAGACAGCTGGAGAGCACTGAAGGCTTAGAAAAGTGGCTATAAAAGTTACCTAAATAAAAAGGAGATTTTGTTTTCAATAATTAGGGTTTATCCCTATAAATGTATTGTAAAGAAAACTTGGGTTTTATCCTATTTATCTATTTTAAACAATTTTGTGTTTAACTCTGATAAAAATATTTCCTAACTAGGGTCCTGATAAAACTTTCCGCTGCCAAATTAATAAACACCAATATCATCTGACTGGTTCGCAGCTCCCGCTCCCAGGGTGGGGTCGGGGGCTGTGACACGGAGAAAACGACACAAATATATTAACAAGAGCGTTGGAGGAGTACAACCAAACGAGAGGCGTTCTTACATCCTTGAATTGTTGGGAGCTTCTACGCGGGAGTCCTAAATGTTCTAACGTACCGAGCATGACGTCTAGTGGTAGACGCAAAGCAAAACAGTCCAAAACATCATTATGGGGTTGATCCGGAAACACCCACTTCCGATGCTCCAAACGTCGACTTAAACATTAATTTGGACAACGAGGATGAGGATGTGGAATTGGCCCGACCACCCGGTAGAAGAAGTGGGAAAAGGGGGAAGTCGGAGTCGTCTTCGGCTAATTTCGAAATGAAGCAAGATTTCGAAGAGATTAACTGACGCCTACAAGACATTCGAGACCTCGGTCATAGGCGTTTAGAGACAATGCAAGAAGAAACGCCGAAAACAAAAAAATTGTAGCACTATAAAAATCGAGGCAATGGAGAAAGACATAAATTTTTTGTCTAAACCAATCGATCACCTCGTAGGAGACGCATTGATCCTAGCGGAAATGCGTCGGCAATAAATCCCAGACAAATACGAACTTTAGATTTTATGTTTTATTTTTTTGCATTTTTCGGTTTTTTTTGTTTTTTGTTTTTAGCAACGTAATTTTTTATTTAATGAAATATTATTAGTTTTAATTTGAAAAGAAAAACAAAAAAATAATTGGGTGATCATTGGATGAGGCATTATTGGACATTATACCACTACATCCATTTTAAACAAGGGTCGTATTATTGGCACACCTTGGCTTATTAAATCGACACCCTCAATACGCATCGTATAGACCCATACGATGCGTATTGAGTTGGTTAATTAATTTTGTGTCAGTCAAAGGCTGACACTGTCTCATGGGGGTTAAATTAATACGCATCGTATAGGCCTATACGATGCGTATTACTTTTTTTAGAAAGGACGACCAGCTTTCTGTCACCGTTGAGTGACGTAAAATGATTGACGTATGCCCTATATGCATCGTATAGGGCTATACGACTCATATTCTTTTCTGAATTTGAATTCTTCTTCCCCTATTTAAACGAAGAAGAAGACGATATATATATCGTCTTCGTTATATATTCACATTCACTAACAAACATGTCTTGGTACAACTATGTTTTCGGTGAGCCGTCTGAGGCGGACACGAGCACGTTTATTTCGATAGCAGTGTGGTATATCATTTTTTTAACTTATTCTGTTTTTTTTTTTTTTTTTGCTTTTGTTTATGAAATACTTAGCACACCGTTTGTATTAGGCGGGGTCTAATGTCCCTAATTCTTACGATTTGGGTGGAAATGATGATCACGCGCACGAGGTCGTGTCCGGCAATCGTGTCGCAACCCCCGTCCCCCTATTCAAATACAGGAACGGGCGGCCGTGGTCAGTTTCGGTGGTATCTGGTATTGTCTAATTTTGGCAGCGGAATTTTCATCAGGACCGTAGTTAGGAAATATTTTATCAGAGTAAAATACCACACTTTCATAATATTAAACACATGGGATAAAACCCAAGTTTTAAGTACACACATTTTCATAGGAATAAATCCTATTTTTATTTAATAAAAACATCTATTTCTTTTTAGGTAACTTTATTGCCACTTTTCCAAGACTTCAGTGCTGTCCAGCTGACTTCTATTTGGCTTTCACATTTTGTTACCTGAAACGCGTTTAAAAACATTTTGTAAGTGTAAAATACTGGTGAGTGAATCCCAGTTTAATTAAGTTTAAATAAAATCCATTGTACAGTATTGAGGGCGATCTCGCAATTATATTTGTTTCCAAGTCATATCAATTACCACCCACGGTATTGTCAAACCCGACTTGTGGAAATGTTACCCCTCACAAGGCAGTAACAAATTTTGTATACAAAAACCCAACATACCAACAATAATTGTATCCTTACAAATACTCAATAACTGCTTTATATATAATTAATTGTGTGAGGTTTTGTAAAAACAATTTGCAAAAAGGAGATTACTCATATTGCTGTCTTAGATTTTCTGTAAGGATTTCCTGGGAATAATCTATAAATTACCCAAATGCACGCATGTTAGTATAATAACCCATTTTAACATTAGTAATACCCTCCCCGAGAAGGCATTCCAACGACTACGTCGGGCAGAACCACGACAGCCGTTATGGAACCCTAGATCAATCGGGCAGAGTATCTAATACGTATCCAGGGGTTATGATACTTACAACGGAGCAGAACTTCGTTATTTAGGGGGTATTATACCCGAGTATAATGGCTATTCTTTAAGAAATTCGAGAGAGAAAGTGTTCGTGAGCGATTTCTGACTGAAGACCGATGCATGCTACTTATAGGGCCTGATTTGGCCTTTTACGCGGCCCGCGTAAGGTTTGGCTTCGGTCTACGCGGCCCGCGACATAGGGACGTAGACCTTAGCCTTGACCGGTCACCACCCCTAGTCTCGACATGTGGCTGCCATGTGGCAGCCCAGGGTTTCGCCAGCTTTCACCTTCTCGCGGCCCGCGTAAGCTTAAGGGGTGGCTTACGCGGCCCGCCTAAACCCCATTTTTCTTGTTTTTAATTTATTTTTAATGCTATGTCATATTTTGGGCTCGGTTTTCACATAGGGGGTGTATTTAGAGACATATAGGGATATTCTAATATACTTTAGAGGTGTCGAAAAATATTCAGGAGGGTTGTTATATCCTCCCCACCTTATTTTAGAGCTCGTCCTCGAGATCTACTGGAACAAGTGTGGATATTTCCTTTGCATTTCTGATTCAAGCTCCCATGTGTATTCTGGTCCTCTTTTGGAGTCCCACTTCACTTTGACCAGAACTAATCTCTTATGCTTGAGGTTCTTGACATTCTTGTCTTCAATCTGTAGAGGCCTCTCTATAAACTTAAGTTGTTCATTTACCTCTATATCCTTAAGAGGCACTGCAAGTGATTCATCAGCTAGGCATTTCTTGAGATTAGATACATGAAATACATCATGTATTCCTGCCATTTCCTCTGGCAGTTGTAGCTGATTGGCTACAGGTCTTATTCTTCTAATAATCTCAAAAGGTCCAACATACTTGGGACTTAGCTTTCCCCGTTTGATGAATCTTACTACTCAGGAGAGACTTTTAACAATACTTTATCTCCTACTTGAAATTCCAACGGTTTGCGTCAGTTATCAGCATAGCTCTTCTGTCGATCACGTGCTTCTTTCAGTCGTTCCTTGACTCGAATAATCTTGTCGGTTGTCTCCTGCACTATCTCAAGTCCAGATAGTTGCTTTTCCCCAATTTCTGCCCAACAGACTGGGGTTCGGCACTTTCGTCCATAAAGTGCTTCGAATGGTGCAGCGTTGATACTTGTGTGATAACTGTTATTATAAGAAAATTCTATTAAAGGTAAGTGGTCGTCCCAATTACCTCCGAAATCAATTACACAAGCTCTAAGCATGTCTTCCATTGTCTGAATTGTCCTTTCGCTTTGTCCGTCTGTTTGAGGATGATATGCCATGCTTAGATTTAACTTGGTTCCCGTTGCTTTTTGGAAACTTGACCAAAAATGAGAGGTAAAACGGCTATCCCTATCAGAAACAATTGATAAAGGTATTCCATGTAAAGAAACTATTTCATTTACATATAATTTAGCTAGCTGTTCCATACTGAAAGTTTCTTTCATTGGTAGGAAGTGAGCTGACTTAGTTAGTTTATCTACAATCACCCAGATTGTATCATTACCTTTCTTTGTTTTGGGTAATTTAGTAACAAAATCCATTGTTATCAATTCCCATTTCCACACTGGCATCTCCAATTGTTGCAGCAATCCTGAGGGTTTCTGATGTTCAGCTTTAACTTGTGAGCAAGTTAAACATTTGGAAACATAGGTTGCTATGTCCTTTTTCATTCATATCCACCAGAAATTCTTTCTTAAATCCTGGTACATCTTATCACTTCCTGGATGCATCGTATACTTAGACTTACGGGCTTCTTCTAATATACAATGACGTAGGTTTCCTAATTTAGGTATCCACATTCTCTTTTCATGGAATCTCCAAATTCCATTTGTTCCTTGTTCTAATTCCATAATCATACCTTTTAATTTTTCAGTATCCTCCTTGATTACTGATTCTTGTGCTTCTTTTATCTGATCATTTAAATTTACTTGCAGATTTAATTTAAGAGAACGTACCCTTTTTGGCTTTTCGTGATACTTTCGGCTTAAAGCATCTGCCACTACATTTGCTTTTCCTTCATGATACTGGATATCATAATCATAATCACTAAGCATCTCCATCCAGCGTCTTTGTCTCATATTCAATTCTTTTTGCCCAAAAACATATCTTAAACTTTTATAATCAGTGAATATGGTAAACTTACTACCATAAAGGTAATGTCTCCAAATCTTAAGGGCAAAAATTGTGGCTCCTAATTCTAAATCATGGGTTGAATAATTCTCTTCATGATTCTTAAGCTGTTTAGACGCGTAAGCTATAACCTTTTGACGTTGCATCAATACACATCCATAACCTAACTTAGAAGCGTCACAATAGACTACAAAGTCTCCAGTTCCTTCTGGTAATGCTAGTATGGGTGCATTAGTTAATCTTTGTTTAAGAATTCTAAATGCTTCTTCTTGTTTTGGTCCCCATTCAAACTTAATGGATTTACAGGTTAGCTTGGTTAAGGGAATGGCTATTCTAGAAAAATCTCGAATAAATCTTCTATAATAACCGGCCAATCCTAAGAAACTTCTAACCTCGGTTGGTGACTCAGGGGTTTTCCATTTGGTAATCACCTCGATCTTTGTTGGATCCACATGAATTCCTTCATGATTAACTAAATGTCCAAGAAACTGTACCTACTCTAACCAAAACTCGCACTTTGAAAATTTAGCGTAAAGTTTTTCCTTTCTTAATAGACTTAAAAGTGCGTGCAAATGCTTTGCATGATCCCCTTTACTTTTAGAGTAAATTAGAATATCATCTATAAAGACAATTATGAATTTATCCAAATATGGCTTACATATTCGGTTCATCATGTCCATAAATGCGGCTAGGGCATTGGTTAAACCAAATGGCATGACAGTAAATTCATAATGGCTATACCTTGTTCTAAATGCGGTTTTAGGAATGTCCTCTTCCTGTACCTTTAATTGATGATATCCGGATCTTAAATCGATTTTAGAGAAGAATCGAGCTCCTTGCAATTGATCGAACAGATCATCGATTCTCGGTAATGGGTACCGGTTCTTAATCGTGACCTTGTTTAATTCACGGTAGTCAATGCACATACGCATTGATCCGTCCTTCTTTCTAACGAATAAAATCGGTGCTCCCCAAGGCGATGAGCTTGGCTGTATGAATCCCTTCTCTAATAATTCATCTAACTGTTTCTTTAGTTCCTGCATTTCGGCGGGTGCCAAATGGTAGGGTGCTTTGGCAATTGGTGCTGTTCCGGGTAGCAGATGGATTCTGAATTCGACTTCTCTGTCTGGTGATAGCCCTGGCAACTCTTCTGGAAATACATCTGAAAACTGAGATACTACTGGAATGTCTTTTAGTTCTTTTCCTTTGGTGTTAGTGATTATAGAAATCAAATACACTATGGATCTTTTTCTTATATAACTTGCAGTTTTCATCACAGAGATGAATTTAGTGGATTTGGATGGTTTATCACCTTTAATTGTGATCTTTTCACCCCTTGGTGAATTTACTTGAATTGACTTTTGATCACATAAAATATTAGCTTTTTTGGCTATTAACCAATCCATTCCTAATACGATATCAAATCCTGCCAGATTCATAGGATAAAGATTTGCCATAAACTTTTGATTTAAAAATTCTATTCTTGCTCCCTGCAAGATTTCAGAAATCCTAACCGTTTTTCCATTCGCTGTCTCGACTAGACATTCTTGTGAGAGTTTATTTAATGGTTGATTGAGAAGTTTGCAAAATGAAGTATTAATAAAACTTTGGTTTGCACCAGAGTCAAATAATAATAATCATCATCATCATCATACTCAGTAAATCCCACCAATAGCAAAGCAAAGGTAGGGTCTGAGGAGGGTAATATGTAGACAACCTGACCTATACCAGAGTCAAATAATACTTTAGCAAAAACATCATTAACTAAAAACGTACCAGCTATTACATCCGGAATCATTTTGGCTTCATCTTCAGTCAGAACAAATGCTTTAGCATTTAATGTTCTTGTTGTTCGCGGCTGGAGCTAGTTTCGGACAGTTTGGCTTGATGTGACCTTTTTCTCCACAGTTGAAGCATAGTCCATTACTGGACTTTCTCCTGCAATCTTCTTCCTTGTGTCCTGGTGCCTTGTAGAAATTGCAGTGAGTGGAGCATTTTCCCGAATGCTTTTTCTTGCAGGCCTTGCAGTATGGTGCAGAGGTAGAACCTATAGTCCTACGGTTGGAATTCCTAGAACGGAATTCTTGGGTAAGCCTTTAAGCTAGGTTTCTCCTCTGGTCTTCTTCTCTAGTACGGATTAACTCATCTGGCAAGGTATTTGCTAGTTCTACAGCTTCTTCTATAGTTTGGGGTCTAGCTGCCTTGACTACATGTCTAATTGTAACACCCGAAAACGGGTTTGGTAATCAAACCACCTTAATATTAATGAATGGGTAAAATACCGTTAGTGGTAAAAATTAACCCGGTAAATATTAGGATTTAAATAATTAAACCTAATATTAAATAAAACGTGAATAAAAGCTTTTAAGGAAGTAAAGTTTATAAGAGGCCCGAGTTAACGGGACTTAAAATAAACTAAGTCATAACTTTCCCGAATTCACCAAGTAGCTAGGAACATTAACCTAGTTAAAAAGGTGTCTTAAAACAATGAAGAAAATATGGGTAATAACCTTTTTTATAAAGTTACAAAACATGAGGGACTAAAGTTGCTAACAAAGAAATTTGTTTTATTAAAAACAAAACATAAAACACAACACACACATAGAGTGTGTGTGTGTGTGTGTGTGTGCGTACGCCCAGGAGCAAGAACAAGGGCTCCAAACCCTAGTTCAACAAATTGATCAAATTGAAGCCCAAATCAAGAGCCAAATCAATTCATGAACACAAATTCATGATCACCAAGTCAAGGGGGTCGTGAGGTATGTTGAATTTCTAACATTCGTGAAGTTGTAAAAATTTGATAATCATCCTAATCGCAAATTAGGCATGAATTAGAGAAGCTATGGCTAGATAAGTGATGTATACTTGCTTAGGAACGAAACCCTAAGTGAAGATCATACATAACATGCTATGAATTGAATGATTGAGTGAATTCCCACACTAGGCTAAGTGGGTTTTAGTCATAAGATGAAATTGATGATATGATTATGATTAGAATCATCATGCATGTTAAGTAATCGGGAAATACTTAAACAATTTGCAAGTTTGAGTATTTGATCATAAGTGATAGTGGTGAATTTTGATATTAATCTTGGTAAAAATAACTAGTTATGAACTAGTTGTAAATGTGAAAAAATGTATGCACATTAGGTGTTTGTTAAAATGCCTAAATGAAAAACTAAAGTGTTGAAATTAGAGTGAAAATGTGTATTTGAATAATATGGAAAGTTATATGAAATATGAAACAAGAAGAGTTCTAATCATCATGTTGATTTGAACTAATGTTGTAAATCATGTGATCGAAAGTAGTTAACTTTAATAAGCTAAGTTAACTAATCATGAAGTCGAATAGTAGTTTCGACTTATGAAATAAGTGAGATGGAATAGTCGTGAATAATTATGACTAATCTAACCATCTTACAATTTACAATGATAGTTTGACAATTAACAAGCTAGGTGAAAGCTTGGGAATGAAGCGGGTCAAACGAAGCAAGAATGACGGAAAAGCATAATTTGGAAGTAAGGTAAGTATGGCTTACACTAGTCTTATACTTTAGAATATTCTCTTATCGTATTAGTTACGAATAAGATAAATACATAGTTGTGGTATGATGTTTTGGCGTGTAGACGTACGGAACAAGATAGTCGAGCATGACAAGAAACCATGTTGATGGTTTAAAAGGAGTTAAATCGGTAATTCGATCATTTTATGACAAATGGAAAATGAACTTTTAAATGGTTACATTGTAGGGTAAACTAAAACAAACAATAAGGGTAAAACGGTAAATTGGTCACGCGTCGACCATAACTATTGGTTTTAAAAGACACTTATGAAGTAAGCCTTAATAGGCCGAAAAGTGTTAAGAAATGAATTATAAGTAAAACGACCGCACGATGTAAATCGGAGCGAGTCATATAGTCGAGATGAAAATACATGTCATCTCGCTAATATAATCGGTCATTTAGACCAAACGGGTCAAAGGGTGAAGATACCACCTTTTGATAATAGCGACTAATGATTCTTGTCGAGTTATATGATTTCAGGAATAAATCTAGAAATGATATTTGCATCGCTATTATTTAGCGAATATTATATCAAGGCATTAAAACAGGTCAATACATTGACCCGAGCCAGGTATGTGTAATAGAGTAATTATTCATTTAGAACGTAAGGTTCAATGAGCATTAAATGAAGTCTTAGATAGACAATGGGTTACTTAAATGGGTAAACCGAATGTTTTAAAAGAGGGTCGTGACGTTTCGAAAAGCATAATGACTTTTCGAACAAGATCATAACTCAAAAGAAGAATTATGGGTCAAACATGCTCTCAAAAGACCTTGTCGTAATTAAAAGACTAAAAAGGACCAAAACGCCCTTGTTAGCTAATTCGAACAAACGACCTTTAAAGGTTGTTTGGAAACGAGTTTTATGATTAGGTAAATACTTAGAATAAGTATAGAAGCTGAAAGACGTATTATATTAGTCAAATGGCACTATTTGAGTTTTTGCCGTAAAATAATAATTCGAGAGGTAAAATTTGGTTTATATAGATCACCACATTAAACCCACCATAAATACAGTTGTGGTGGGAGATTATAGGATAAGAAATGTGGTGATGGAATGCTAGAAGCAATCGAAAGCGATTTTAGGCTCGAAAGTGCTTAAATACCCTTAACGGGTCAAAATAAGCATACGAGCGAAAACGGGTTTAAATTGTGTAATAAACCTGTGATTAGAACCTAAAATGGTAGATAACATTAATTTGAAGAAGTGTATGTGATATAGGAATCAAACAAATATGTTTGTTTGATAAAATGCATAAACGGGTTAAAATTCGATAAAAAGGTAACGAGTCGAAGGCTTAGAAGTCTCAAAATTTATTATGTTGGATGTTGGATTTTAACTCCATATGATGGAGAATTAAATTACGGACGCGTAGGAAAAAGAATCGGGTAAAACGGATTAAAAACGAGAGGGTTATGCTCGTTTCCGTGAAATCGGGTCATGCTGGGTATGTACAGCAACAGTTTAAGCAACATTCTGTGAAAAAGATGGCTAGGCGTCACGCGTAGCCCCTAGGCGTTACGCGACGCCCCCTAGTTCCGGAAAAACTTTATTTTTTTGTTGTTTGACCCATGGAACTTGTTTAAACTTATTATTTAACTATCAAAACTAACTTTTAAGTTGGTTTTGATCATAGGTGATCGCCAAGAGTGCCCGGATGAAGATCAAGCTCGATGAGGAACCGAACACGATAAAATACAAGCTTCCACGCGGCGTTTCGTCGTATCTTTTAAACGACGAATTCAATTACATTAAGTTGTATATTTTTTTTGAAATGTTGTAAACATGTGGGAATGTTAGTATGAAAAGTTTTTGTAAAGTCACATTTTAGCATTAAAATGTGTATTTTATTATTAAAATCTTGATTTATTAAGTCGGGTGTTACACTAATCTCTCCAATTAATCCCCAGATGTAACGGGAGATTAATACCGGTTCAGGTGATGCAAGGGTTGGTACTATTCTAGCATATTCAAAGAATGTAGTAGTATAACCCTTACTATCTACCCCGGTCATTCTAAGGTTCAGAAACTTATTTGCTATTTGTTCATTTTCATTGGGAGCGCAGAATTTCCTTTCTACCATATTCTTAAATTCCTCCCATTCCATGTTGTAAATCTTATCGCTTCCTCTTGACTGGAGGATAGTGTTCCACCATTCTAAGGCTGAGTTTTTAAACAGATTAGAAGCAAACATTATCTTGTCTTCTTCAGCACACTTGCTTATTTTTAAAACAGCCTCAGTCTTTTCTATCCAGCGTAGAGCTGCAATGGGTCCTTCATTGCCCGAGAATTCTATTGGTTTGTAGGACCAGAATTCTTTGTAAGAACAACCATAAGGCATGGTTCTTCTTCTTTTGGGAATGGGCACTTGAAGTACGTGTCCATTGTTCACGCTGTTTGCAGGTTCAGAGGGTCGCTTACTGCTATGTTTACTTTTATTTGCTGCATCCTTAACAGTTTGAAGAATATATGGCATTGCATCTATAATTCCTTGTGCCACTATGTGTTGGATGACACTATTATCCACTTGGTTTCCATTGTTATTGTTGTTGTTCGGATTCTCATTAACCAAGTTAATGTTACTCTGGTTATCGTTATTCAGATTTTCCTGATTCCCTTCGTCGGCCATCTAAATTTTAAACATTTACCACGTATTAATATCAAAAAATAATATTTAATATAGCCAATCACACGACACGCATTTTGGTCAAAAGCGTCGATCATTGCGACTTTACTCTATTCATATAATATGCATCTATTACACACCAGTACTGAAATTAAAATTACAATACCGACTGAAATTTAAAGTTACATTACTAATAGTAGGCATCCGTAATTTTTTTTTTCTACACATACACACATATTTATTATTATTATTATATTATTATTATTATTATTATTATTATTATTATTATTATTATTATTATTATTATAACCTTCTCTACCATCACTTCTACGGATATGGATTCATCCAGAAATCCATATTGCGCTCGTAGTACTTACAGACGAGTCGCTCTCCCACCCATCTCATCCTTTCACTATTTTCTAAAATTTCCTCACCAAATGTCCTAAGTTCTTGTACATTTTCTGCACTCATTGGGGGTGCAGGTTCTAGGACTGGGTTCGGAAACTGGGGTGCGGGTTCCTGGTACGGAGGTGTAGGGGCCTGGTATGGGTAAGGATTTTCTAGAATCTCCCTAATGAATACATCATTATCGTAATAGGGATCTAGAGGATCTAACCCTGGGTAGGCTCCTAGGTTCTGCATGGGTATGTCTTCGTGTATCGGGTAACGTTGCACGTAGTCCCTTTTGTCATCCCACCACGAGTCATAATTTAGGTTTAAGGGGTTAGGTGCTGGTACCCTAGGTATTTCCTCCGGGTTGAAATCATGCATTTCTACTTGATTTTCAAGGTTTTCTATTTCCATTGGTTGGTCAGGAATTAGTGGTTGTGGTTGGGGTGCTATCATTTGTTCCAGGTTAGGGTCAGCTGCAGTGGTTGCTAGGATGTGGATGTTGGCTATACCCCTATTAATCATTTCCTGGGCATAGGCATCGGTTTCTTTTTTAGCTGCTGCTAGTGCTCTCTGGTCTTGTAACTTTTTCATACGCTTCCTACACTCATGTGCCCCTCGACTGAACCATCCTCTCTTTTTATGAGGGAATGGCTCTTCAGACTGAGCCTTAAACACGAATATTCCTTCTTCCATATCAGCAGAGTACCCTGAGAGGGCAGGCTGAGAAGAGGCACCTTCGCTTCTAGGCGAACCAGACAATTGACGGTACGCGTCAGATGGTCCTTGGTCGCTCATACTTTAAACTAACAAATAGTCAAATAACACATAACAAGAAATTACAATTGTGCACGTATTCCCGTAATTTATTTCCTAACAATTTGAATTTTGGTGTCAGCAGAACACTTCTGTGGCTGAATCAGTGGCTTAGCTCTGATACCACCTTCTGTCGCAACCCCCGTCCCCGTATTCAAATACAGGAACGGGCGGCCGCGGCCAGTTTCGGTGGTATCTGGTATTGTCTAATTTTGGCAGCGGAATTTTCATCAGGACCGTAGTTAGGAAATATTTTATCAGAGTAAAATACCACACTTTCATAATATTAAACACATGGGATAAAACCCAAGTTTTAAGTACACACATTTTCATAGGAATAAATCCTATTTTTATTTAATAAAAACATCTATTTCTTTTTAGGTAACTTTATTGCCACTTTTCCAAGCCTTCAGTGCTGTCCAGCTGCCTTTTATTTGGCTTTCACATTTTGTTACCTGAAACGCGTTTAAAAACATTTTGTCAGTGGCAAATACTGGTGAGTGAATCCCAGTTTAGTTAAGTTTAAATAAAATCCATTGTACAGTATTGAGGGTGATCTCGCAATTATATTTGTTTCCAAGTCATATCAATTACCACCCACGGTACTGTCAAACCCGACTTGTGGAAATGTTACCCCTCGCAAGGCAGTAACAAATTTTGTATACAAAACCCCAACATACCGACGATAATTGTATCCTTACAAATACTCAATAACTGCTTTATATATAATTAATTGTGTGAGGTTTTGTAAAAACAATTTGCAAAAAGGAGATTACTCACATTGCTGTTTTAGATTTTCTGTAAGGGTTTCCTGGGAATAATCTATAAATTACACAAATGCACGCGTGTTAGTATAATAACCCATTTTAACATTAGTAATACCCTCCCCGAGACGGCATTCCAACGACTACGTCGGGCAGAACCACGACAGCCGTTACGGAACCCTAGATCAATCGGGCAGAGTATCTAATACGTATCCAGGGGTTATGATACTTACAACGGAGTAGAACTTCGTTATTTAGGGGGTATTATACCCGAGTATAATGCCTATTCTTTAAGAAATTCGAGAGAGAAAGTGTTCGTGAGCGATTTCTGACTGAAGGCTGATGCATGCTACTTATAGGGCCTGATTTGACCTTTTACGCGGCCCACGTAAGGTTTGGCTTCGGTCTACGCGGCCTGCATAAGGTTTGGCT
>JARYGA010024876.1:0-44313 GCA_030545235.1 Helianthus tuberosus
AAAGTTTGTAAAAGCGCTTAGATGTTTAACTGAGTTACAGGTCTGATGTAAACAGCAAACATACTCATTTTGATGAGTTATAACAGTAGGCTAAGGCATATGTGTGAAATTTATCATTTTTAACCAAACTATGCCCCGTAGGGGTATTTTGGTAATTTCACATAAGCCGAAAAGCTCAAAAATGAAGTCTGAGTTAATCAACCTTTTCTTACTGTTAAAATATCATATTTTTCCTCATATATCAGTAGGTATCAACCCGGGTATGTTCAATATGATTTTAAAACATACTATACGTTAAAAACGCTAAATAAGGCGATTAAAGGCCATTTCCGGGTTTGATACTTAAATCTGATATTTTTATATTTCCAGAAGGCTTAAAATAAATTATTTATCATATGTGATCAGTAGAAAAAGGTTTGGAGTCGTTTCGATAAGTAAAACTCATTTTATGGCCCGTAAGGGCAAAACCGACAATTACCGGATTAAGCCTACGACTACTAGTTATTCTCAGCCTAAAATTAATTAAAAATCTTTAAAAATCCCAAAATAATATATTACATCAGTGGGTATTAAGTTTGATACCAAAAAGTAGGCTTAACTAGGCTATACGCTAATTACGCCATTTTATTAACATAAAGCATTAATTTAGCGATATTGAGCATAACTCTTAATCTACAAGTCAAACTGATATCAAACTTTGCATACAAGTTTATATATCAGTATTTAAGGTTTCTACACTTTTATATTTTCATAAATCATTTTTTAAGGTAATAAGGGCATAACGGTCAACATATGAGCAATTAACGGAGACATGCATATTAATTGGATAACTAATGAACCAAGGTGTATAATCACAGAGGGTTGTTCTAACATGTATCCTAATCCAATTAAAGCTCTGAGGCATTTCTAAAACATGCCTAAACGGGTCAGAACTGAAAGTCAAAGTGAAAGTCAAACTAGGTGACTTTCGGTTCTGAACCGGGTCTAAACAGGAAATAGTCGGGTGGAACATGTTTAGACATGTCCTTACACTTATTACTAAGTTATAACAATGATCAAACAGGTTGTATATGTTCTAGATAGCTAATTATGCATAAATGACATTTTAAGCATCCTGTTGACTTTTTAATTATGTGTTTGACCCGACATTTGACCTGGTTAGGGTGGTGATCAGGGGAAACCCTTTTGAGGTTTTATTACCCACATAAATACCAACCTATAACTACTTTCAATTCGAGATATAACTGAGCCATTATTGACTAATCTCGAAGTCAAACCGTAATTACGACGGTTTGACTTTTAGCTAATTAACCTAGCTAAACTTAATTAGAGAAGGACAAGAACACTTACCGAAGTCCTATGCACGAGATATGATCACTTGAGGCTGCTTGATAGCTCCAGAAATGATCCAAGAGTGCAGGAGAAGTTGTGAGGAATGTTTGCAACATGAAGGCCCTTATATAGCAAGTTCAATCACCACAACATGTTGACAACAAAGTCTAGGACTGCCCACAACTGATCAACACTTGTTACTAGTGCTTAGGGGTGCCTAGGGGCCGTCCACATGTGAGAAAAACCGGCTAAATGGGTTAAAATCGCGCATAACAGGCAACAGCCTGTTTTCTGGTTGCTGGGCATTTGTTGCGCACCGTAACAAATATTTGTTGCGGTGCGCAACAAATAGGCAGAATGAAAGAAAAACTTGGCCTTTCAAGCATTCGAAAGGGCAATCGACTTATTTCTTGCAATTTGACCCCTTCTTATTTACCTACAAAGGCTTTAGGACTTATACCCACTTTTCCAAGTCCCTGGGCATTTCCGGTTAACCCGAAAAGTCATAACTTTCAACGTTAACGCTTTAACCCTCGCATACGGATTTGATCATAACTTTCTCATACGGTAACGAAACTTTATGAAATTTATGTCGTGCATTCTAGTGAGCATAATTAACAGTTACAAAGCTTCGGGTTTGTCAAAAGGTCACTCAGAGGTATATCTTTAACATGTTGACTCATTTGACCCCTGTAGTTTGTAATCTCTCACTTTTAGCTTCGTATGATCCATGATTTATTCGATTGATGTTATAAACATCATGTAGGGTTATTATGAAGTATATTTATTCACTGTTGACACTTAGAACCCGTATAAACACATACTTTCCATGTTTGTCAACTTTAGTCCTTTTATAACATTCTTTCACACGTTCAAACTTTATGACACGTGTCAACACATTATAGGACGTGAATTTTCGAGGTGTTACATCCCAACTCTCACCGTGCACGCAAGAAAGAACCACTTATCTTGTACCTATCTCCCGCAGACAACGCGGTAGGCGCAGTACTTATCGTAGAGCGGGAGGGAATTTAAACACCCATTTACTACATCAGCAAAATGCTCAACGACCCAGAGACAAGATACTCTATCATGGAGAAATTGGTACTTGCACTCGTGCACGCATCAAGATGGTTACGACATTACTTTGCAAATCACGTCATCACCGTATTAACCAATTACAGGATCGGGCCGATACTCTCTAAACCCGACATCTCTGGGAGATTAGAAAAATGGGCCATTGAACTAGGCACACACACATTGATCTACAAACTGCGCCCCGCGATCAAAGGCCAGGTTCTAGCTAATTTCGTTGCCGAGGTACCGGCGAATCGCATCCAAGAATGCGAAGAAGAACAAAACCCTACACCACCACCATCCACAACAGATACTTGGGCACTATTTACCGACGGTGCATCCAACGAGGATGGTGCAGGTGCAGGTCCTCGACTCGTCAGCCCCGATGGCCAAGAGCTCACCTATGCAATCCGCCTCGATTTCAAAAGCACAAATAACGAGTCAGAATATGAGGCTCTACAGGCAGGGCTGCATCTGGCAGTTAAACTCGGCGTGCAACACTTGGAGGCACACGTCGATTCACTACTTGTTGCAGGACAGGTGCGCGACGACTATGCCGCAAAATGGGATATCATGATCCTCTATCTCGAACAAGCCCTGCAACTAAAATCAAAGTTCACTTCCTTCAATATTCTCCATATCAACAGGAGTGAAAACAAACCCGCAGATGCACTTTCAAACTCGCGTCCACCTTCTTCCAACACCTGGCAAAGGAGATACGCATTGAGATTCTGCAAAATCCCTCAGTACCACTACGCCAAGTTAACGTCATCCAGTAAGGTACCACATCCTGGATGACACCAATCATTGCATACTTGCAATCAGGTGTTACTTCCGAAAGCAAAGCAGAGGCACGCAAATTACAATACAAAGTGTGCCATTATCAGATGGGAGACAGTATTTTATACCGCAAATCATACCTGGGGCCACTCCTACGATGCGTCGACCCCCAAGATGCCGCGTATCTAATCAGAGAGATACACGAAGGAATATGTGGCATACACGCGGGCCCACCCATCTTCTCCTCCGTGGCACATCCGCAAGGGAATGACCAGGTCGAGAGCATCAATAAAAGTTTAGTCGAAGGCACAAAGGAACGGTTGGGAACAGCCAGACGCGGCTGGGTCGATGAACTCCCTAGTATCTTGTGGGCTCATAGGACTAGCCCAAAGACAAGTAACGACGAGACACCCTTCAGCCTGGTTTATGGCTCTGAGGCGGTGATCCCCCCTGAAGTAGGTCTCCCTTCACCTCGAATGTTGGCTATCAGCAAGATAGACAACAACGATGAGCGCAGGCGCGACTTGGACCTCCTAGAGGAAAGGCGTGAAAACACAGCAATCAATGAGGCCAATTACAAAACAAAGCTTGAAAAGTACTACAATGCACGCGTTCGCGTCTGTACCTTCAATTCAGGAGACTACGTCCTTCGCGACAATGAGGCGTCTAACGCAGAACACCCAGGGAAACTCACCCCCAAGTGGGAAGGACCCTACCTCATCCAAGAGGTCCTGGGCAAAGGCGCGTATAAACTACAAATATTAGACGGCGAACCTATCGCGCGTACATGGAATGCACAGCAACTGCGACGCTGTTACATGTAAGCCATGTTTTACATTTTCCATGTAACCTATCGGGCCGCAGGCCATTTGCAAATAAATAATTGAACGATTCAATGCAATATTGTTTGTTTCCTTCTATTACAAATGCGTGTTCCACTTCGCTGTACATGCAAAAACAGATTGGCAAAGTCTTCATTCGCAATACCCACACAAAGTGGTAACCACACACAAATATTGTAATAGGCCAACAAAGGCAAAATATCAATGTCTATCCGGCTGGATACGCACATATGGTTTTTTCTACAAACTTACACAATTCCTATACCTTAACGGGATAAAAACATGAATTGACTAATGCTCATATGACAAAGGTATAGAATATACTCAACTGCGCTTTACAGCCAACAGAGTTATCCATATACGCGCACACACAAAGAAAGCAAAAACTTTTTTTACACACTTTGAGCCGCACATACTTGCATATCACCTAGATATGCAAAAGGCAAATTCAGACTTAATGTTATTCACAATAACATTAACTCATACACGTTCAGACTTAATGTTATTCACAATAACATTAACTCATACACTTGTACAAATTGAACAAAATGATTAAACTTTGTATTAAAAAAAAATTACTACACCTACGCGGTACACAAGAAATTTACATAAAGTTTTCTAACATTTACATCAAAGAAGAAATAAAAAAGGGGATGCAGGCCAACCTAGTCCTTCTTTGTACCACTGGTACCCGCATCACCCTTGCCACTGCCAGCGGTCTCTTCCTCCTCTTCCTCTTCAGGATCACCATACAACAACCGCAAGCGGTCCACATAATCCTCCGCCTCCAACCAGTTATCAATTGTAACGCCTCGTATCTTCGTATTTCTATTTTAAAAATGTTCGTATTCGTATTCTAATTTTAGAAGCCTTACATTCGTATTTTTATTTCAATCTCACAATTCGAGGCGTTAATCATAATAAAATTTATATTTTATACATATTTTTTTTATTCACACAACCGATCATTTAAATACGTATTTATACGTAAACCGACACAATTATACGTATAAATACTTATACACACATCCTCAATACTAGAATTCTACTTTTATACTTTTTATATAATATATACTTAAGAAATACCAAGAAATATACCAATCATCTTTTCTTCTCCAATCACCTTTTCCACCTCCTTCAATCACCTTTTTCACCTCCTTCAATCACCTTTTCCACCTCCATTCTCCATTATAATTACATTTTATTTTATCTTTTTATTTATCTTTTCCATTTATTTTTTTATTATCTCCACCAATCACCTACCACCTTCTTCACCTATAAATACTGTCGCAACCCCCGATCCCTTATCTGTCCCGGGAACGGGCGGACGCGAGCTCAGTTTTTTGGTGGTATCAGTGGCGTTTATTTGGCAGCGGAAATTACATCAGGACCGTAGTTAGGAAATGTTTATCAGAGTAAAACCACCATATTTAATATTAATAATCACATGGGTAAAACTCAAGTTTCTTATTACAATACATTCATAGGGATAAACCTTATTTTATTGAATTTAAAACATCGTTTATTAGGTAACTTTTATAGCCACATTTTTCCCAAGCCTTCAGTGTTCTCCAGCTGCCTTTTTACTAATTGGCTGCCACATTGTGTTACCTGAAACGTGTTTTAAAAACATTTGTCAGTGGGAAATACTGGTGAGTGAATCCCAGTTTAATCAAGAAACATTTTATCAATTAAAACAGTACTGAGAGCGATCACATTGTTTATTTCTACACAATTACTCATTCAGTACTGTCAATCCTGACTTGCGAGTCATATTACACATTGGCTAACTCGTTGTCCAATGGTAACGTATTGTCGTCCCGACTTACTACTCACAAGGTAGTAAATTTTGTATACAAAACCCCAACATATCGGCAGTAATTGAAGAACTACAAAGACTCAATCACTGCTTAATCGCATTGTAAAACATTTAAGTTTTTGTAAAACATTACAAAAAGATTAACAAAAAGAGGATAAACTCACATTGCTATCTTAGACTTTGCGTAAGGGTTTCCTGGGAATAATCTATAATTTAGACAAATGTACATAGGTTAGTATCATAACCCTTTGAAAATATTAATGATACCCTCCCCGAGACGGCATTCCAACAACTACGTCGGGCAGAACCACGACAGTTGTTACGGAACCCTAAATCAATCGGGCAGCGTATCTATTACGAAACTGGGGTTATAATACTTACAATGGGGCAGAACCTCGCTAATTAAGGGGTATAATACCAGCTTTCTAAAGCCTATATTTCAGAATTTAAGATTGAGAAACGAAGAATGAACGAATTGAAATGAAATCCGATGCGTTCTTTATATAGGTGCTGATCTCGACTCTCACGCAGCCCGCGTGAAAGGTAACCCGGCTTACGCAGCCCGCGTACTAGACCGGGTAGGGTTTAGGTGATCTGGGTCATTTCCTAGACTCGACACGATGTCGACACGTTTCGGCCTCTGGTGTTGCCGTGTTATTGATCTCTCGCGGCCCGCGTAAACTTAACATGGGTCTTACGCGGCCCGTTTGAACTTAAGAAAATCAGAGGAATCTGGTTCTAACCCTTATACCGCCCGCATAAGTATTGGGGTGGGTCTACGCTGCCCGCCTCAGCCCTAGACAAAGTAAAGACATATTTGGACATTTTAAAATATACTAGGGTGTCGGTTTTACTGAGGGTTGTTACATCCTCCCCACCTTGTTTTAGAGCTCGTCCTCGAGATCTACTGGAACAAGTGCGGATATTTCCTTTGCATTTCAGATTCGAGCTCCCATGTGTACCCAGGTCCTCTTTTGGAGTCCCATTTTACTTTGACCAGAACTAGTCTTTTATGTTTGAGGTTCTTGACTTTCCTGTCTTCAATCTGTAGAGGCCTTCCTACAAACTTGAGTTGTTCATTTACCTCTATATCTTTAAGAGGTATTATCAGTGATTCATCAGCTAACACTTTTTGAGATTAGATACATGAAATAGATCATGTATCCCTGCCATTTCCTCTAGCAGTTGTAGCTGATAGGCTACAGGTCCTATTTTTCTAATAATCTCAAAAGGTCCAATATACCTGGGACTTAGCTTTCCCCGTTTGATGAATCTTACTACTCCTTTCCAAGGAGAGACTTTCAATAGTACTTTATCTCCTGTTTGAAATTCCAAAGGTTTGTGTCGGTTATCAGCATAGCTCTTCTGTCGATCACGTGCTGCTTTCAATCGTTCCTTGACTTGAATAATCTTGTCGGTTGTTTCTTGTACTATCTCAGGTCCAGATAGTTGCTTTTCCCCAATTTCAGCCCAACAGACTGGGGTTCGGCACTTTCGTCCATAAAGTGCTTCTAATGGTGCAACATTGATAATTGTGTGATAACTATTATTATAAGAAAATTCTATTAAAGGTAAGTGATCGTCCCAATTACCTCCAAAATCAATTACACAAGCTCTAAGCATGTCCTCCATTGTCTGAATTGTCCTTTCACTTTGTCCATCCGTTTGAGGATGATAAGCCGTGCTTAAATTTAACTTGGTTCCCATTGCTTTTTGAAAGCTTGACCAAAAATGAGAGGTAAATCGGCTATCCCTATCAGAAACAATTGATAAAGGAATTCCATGTAAAGAAACAATTTCATTTACATATAATTTGGCTAACTGTTCCATATTGAAAGTTTCCTTCATTGGTAGGAAATGAGCTGACTTGGTTAGCCTATCTACAATCACCCAGATTGTATCATTTCCTTTCTTTGTTTTGGGTAATTTAGTAACAAAATCCATTGTTATTAATTCCCATTTCCAAATTGGTATTTCTAACTGTTGTAGCAATCCTGAGGGTTTCTGGTGTTCAGTTTTGACTTGTGAACAGGTTAAACATTTAGAAACATAGGCTGCTATGTCCTTTTTCATTCCTATCCACCAGAAATTCTTTCTTAAATCTTGATACATTTTATCATTTCCTGGATGCATCGTATATTTAGACTTATGGGCTTCTTCTAATATACGATGACGTAGGTTTCCTAATTTAGGTATCCACATTCTCTTTTTATGGAATCTCCAAATTCCATCTGTTCCTTGTTTTAATTCTTTTAGCATACCTTTTAGCTTTTCAGTATCTTCCTTGATTACTGATTTTTGTGCTTCTCTTATTTGATCATTTAAATCTACTTGCAGATTTAATTTAAGAGAACGTATCCTTTTTGGCTTTTCATGTGTAACACCCCGAAAACAGGTTTGGTAATTAAACCCCGTTAATACTAAAGACGGGGAAAATACCGTTAGTGGCAAAATTACCTGGTAAATATTGGGATTTAAATAATTAATCCTAATATTAAATAAAAAGTGAATAAAAGCTTTTGAGGAAAAACAAAGTATAAAGAAGGCCCGAGCTAACGGGACTTAAAATAAAACGGGTTATGACTACCCCGAACTCACTAAGTTAAACTAGCAAAGTTTAACCTAGTTAACAAAACAAAGTATTGTTGAAAATAAGTAGGTTGTAGCCTACTTACTAGTTAACAAAACTTGAGGGACCAAAATCGTTAAAAAGGTGACAAGTTCTATTAATAAAAAAAACACACACCACACACACCTTGTGTGTGTGGATCGATCATCAGGAGCACAAAGAAGGGTTCAAACCCTAATCAACACAATTTCATCAAATTGAAGGGGCAAATCAAGTCCAAATCAAAATCCGAGTATGAATTAGTGACCTCCATTGAAAAAGGAGTCACGAGGTATGTAAATTTCTTAAGAAATCTCTAGTTGAAATTCTGTGCAAACCTAGAAAATTCGAATCTGAACTTGCATGTTTGTTGTTTGGATGAAATTAGGGATGAAACTATGTCTAGGAGTAAACCCTAGTCATGTATTTGTTGAATTGATGTTCATGGTGGTGAATTCATGATCATACACTCATATGTCAAGTGGGTTTTGATTATATAGTAAAGATGATGATGTATACATGTTTATAATCATCATAGTTGCTAGTAGGAACAAGATACTTGAACAATTAGCAAGTTGAGTGTTAAACATACATGTCTTGAAATGGGTTTTTATAATATGATGATGTTAGTGTCTAAATTGTGATTATAATCATCATATTAGATAGTAAAGATTTAGTACTTGAACAATTTAGGTGTTTGGGTACATGAATCATAATTACCATAAATTGGGTTTAGTATAAAAAGATGGAAAAAAAATGGGTTTTAGATGATTAAATGAAATTGATGTTGTATTGGTGTTTATAAACACCATACTAACTTGTATAAATGAACTACTTGAACAAAAAGGGGAAATTGTTAAGAGTTCATACTTGATTTGAAGTGGGTCGTGACATAAGAATTAAACTCATGATTCATGATTTAGTTCAATAAGAAAGTAGTCAAAGATTCATAAGGTGTGAAAGTCATGATTTAGAATGACTAATCTAACAACCTTGTGAATGATGGATGATAGTAGGCGCTTAAACAAGCTAGGTGAAGCTTGGAGTGAAAGCGGGTCAAACAAATCAAGAATGAAGGAAAAAGAGCATAACCGGATGCAAGGTAAGCGACGCTTACATCCTTTTTGTAGAATATGCATTATTTTGTAAATTACTAATGCGATTAGTGTAATATCCGAATTAAGGGTTCCGACGTTATTAACATGAGTCGGAACAAACAAAAATGATAAAAACCATGTATTATGGTAAAAATAGGCGAAACGGTAATTTAGTCATGTAATGACTAATAACTAAGAAGTTTTCGTTAAGATTATTTTAACGAAAACTAATAACGAGAAAATGAGTAAAAATGAAAATTTAGTCAAGTATTGGCTAAAGTAAATTAGAGTTCAAAAGGGGCACCTGTGGCGTAAGCCGAATGGGTAAAAACATAAGAAAGGAGCTTAAGAGAAAAAGGGGTCTAGTAGCAAAAATCCGAAATGGGTCGAATGAACAAATTGGCAATTAGTAACCATGTTATGCTACTTATGAAAATGCCTAGTCTTATAGGCCAAATGGGTCAAATGGTGTGATAACACCATTTGACAATATCGACTAATATGGTTGCCAAGTCTTATGCTAACAGGACCGATTAGCGATTCGGATACTTCCGTCGCCATAGAAAATGTGATAATAAAAGCGAGGTATAAATCGGGTCTATTTGTTGATCCGAGCCAGGTACGCATATTTATGTTGTAGTTAAAAGTGATATCTTGGTCGAATAATTGGTGAGAGTCCTTCATTGTAAAAGAAGGACCAAAATCGACCAAAACGCCCTTGTAGGCTAAATCGAACAAACAACCCTTAGAGGTTGTTTGGAAACGAGTCTTATGATTAAACAAAAGCTTAGAATAAGTGTAGATGTTGATAGATGTAATACGTTAGCCAAATAGCTCTATTTGAGTCTTACCGTAAAATAACAATCCGAAGGGTAAAACTCGGAACATATAGATATACACATTGAAATCCAACACACAAAGAGTTGTAGTTGAATATTACTTGATAAGTAATGTAGGAATAAGATGCTAGAAAGGAATGAAAGCGATTTCAAGCTTTAAAGTGCTTAAATACCCTTAACGGGTCAAAATAAGCATACGAGCATAAACGGGTTTAAATTGTGAAATAAACTTGTGATTAGAACCAAAAATGGTAGTTAATAACAATTTGAGAAGTGTAGGTGATGTAGGAATCAAACAAATATGTTCGTTTGATAAAATGCATAAACGGGTCAAAATTTGGTAAAAGGGCGATAAGCCGAAGACTTAAAAGTCTGAAATTTTTATTATGAAGGTTGTTGGATTTTAACTCCATAAGATGGAGAATTAAATTACGGACGCGTAGGAAAAAGAATCGGGTAAAACGGATCAATAACGAAGAAGTTATGGCCGTTTCCGTGAAATCAGATCGTGCAGGGAAGATGCAGCAACATTCTGTCTAAAAGGGGGCCTAGCGTCACGCGACGCCCCTTGGCGTCACGCGACGCCCCCAAACCCGGAAAAATGTTAATTTTTGTCATAATTAACCCCCGTACTTGTTAGAACTTCTTATTTAACCCCCGTACTTGTTAGAACTTCATATTTAACCCCTGTACTTGTTTGAACTTCATATTTGACTATCAAAACTAACTTTTAAGTTGGTTTTGATCATAGGTGATTGCCATGAGTGCCCGGATGAAGATCAAGCGACGAGCAAGAACCGAACACGATCACGAAATAAGCTTCCGCACTATGTATCGTTATTATGTTAAATGACGAATGTCGTTTCATTGTTTCTTTTAAGTGACGAACTTAATTACATTATGTTCTAAACTTTTAAATTGTAAAAAGGTTTTAGTAAACTCGTTTTTCCGATGGATATGTAATCTTAATTACATGATTGTTTTCGTAAATAATACGCTAAACCTTGATTTATAAGAACGGGTGTTACAAGTTGGTAATCAGAGCCCAAGGTTAAAGGGTAAAGTGTTCGGTTCGAGGCTTGATCGCAAATCCGGTAAGTACAAGTATGTTAATAGCTTAGCATGCTAAAGTGTTGTAAACAACACATAGGGCTATCGTGTGGTATATGTTACCCCAATTTAAATGATTGATATGGTTGACGAAAATACGCGCGTTGACGCGTATAGTAGAAAAAGCCTTGTATTATAATACGGGCGATTATTGAAGTTGACATTACTAACTCTTGTGAATGTTTTAATTGAAGGACACTCGCGTCTGAAGATGACGGGAGTTGAACGAATTATGGATATGATGATGGAACGGTCCGAGGTATGACAGGAAGAGCATACTCATCAAGGACCAAAATCGCGTAACGGTCGCGAACAAGACTAATGACAAGAGAAGCCCGTTAGGGCAAGCATTACCAGGTGCACACTTTTAAATTTAATCGCACGAGTCGTTATATGCAACAAACACGTAAGTAATAACGGTTGCATACACATATGATATAACTTGGAAAACCTGATTTCCAAGAAAAATTTAATAGGAAATGTGTTATTCACAATGATGAATAACAAATGAATAACAAGACTTGTTTATATAGAAACTTGGACGAGAGTGATCATCCAAGTAAGTATTCTCAATATAAATCCTATTGAGAAAAGTAATGATCACATCAATGAATGTGAATAAATGTTTATAAAAAGGGACATTGTACATGTTCAAGGATAAACGACTAAAACTAATAATTGTTAACTAACAATTAAATAAAGTTTTACCAAATGAAACCATAAACATGGAGATAATTTGAGGAGTTACTTACATGGGACGTGATGTGGTAATTATAATAAGGTCACGCGTACCACGTGTTGATCGCTTACTCTGGCCAAGTAAGTAGTGAACACATGATAGCATGAGCTTCTTATAATGAGCGCAGTTATGTCCGATGTAGTAAGGTCAAGATGAATGAACTTTAAAGGATCCTTAGGGTCGAGAAACCTTATGGGCATACTCGTATAAATGGTTTTCGCGGGAACCATAAAAACGATGTATGGCGCACATAGAAATAAAAGACCCAAGGAAATTCGTGACATAAGTCATTTTTGACGAAACAACCATGGTAGACAAAAAGGGCATTGTAAAACCAAAGTATAAATGACCCGCGGGGTCATAGAAACAAAGGTATTGCCCACACGAGAAAAACGATCAAAATCGTTGACTTTGGTCGTAGTAAAGAAATGATGATGATGATAATCATCATTCATAGTTTAAAAGACTGTCAAGGATGGTCAAATAAAGAATAAAAGTTTGGTTGAATAAAAGCGAGGGCTTCCGCTAAGACAACCAAACAAACTAAAACGAAAACTTGATGTATACCGGAATGCTTGCACTAATAATGACTTCAGTAAAGTACCTGGTTGATGGGTAAGAATTTAAACGCATGCGTAAACCGAGAAACGAGAACACGAATTTAAAGTCAAAAGACTTGGATTATGAGTTATGACTAAAAGACCATAAAATTTCGTAAACAGAAATTTTGATAATTATATTCAACTATTTTGAGATTGAACAGGTTGAATAAAGTATAATGCTTGAAGGCATAAGTAAGCGCAAGCAGGATAACGGTAAGCTTGAGACAAATGATTATCAAACGTAAAAAGAGTGCTTTGACACCAAATATATATTTTAATAAGACACGAGTAAAAAGAGTGATCTACGAGATCAACATAACCTTTAGGGTTATAAACAAATGAGAGATCTATGGACTAAAACGACCCACGGGTCATGATTAGAAAGAAGTTATAAGGACTTCGCCCTAAAGAGGTGAATGTCTAGTCAAAAATAGCCCATAAGGCTAAGTGATAAAACCTACGGGTTAGATTGAATAAAGCGAGGAAATCAGTTAAGAATCCCCGCATAAAACTAAGACTGTAAAGGATTAAATTACGGACTGTCAATATCCCGGTATGGATGATTGACACTAGTTAAAGAAGAGATCCTAAAACTAAAACTTCGGTTTTAGTAAGAAATAATGTTTTTACAAACATAAATTCTGATAGGAATTTAAATAGTAAGCATGAACGATACAAGTCTTGACACTGATAGGCGCAAGATGATATATTCGAAAAGTGACATTTTCAAAAAAAAAAAAAAGCAACTGGACTAATAAGTCTAGCTAGTGAGACCGGTTGAGGTCACTTAAGTAAGTTGGTTGCTTGTAAACGGTAGATTCGGTATAACTAAACCGAATAAATGAATTTGAAAACAAAAGAAATTGTTGCTAAAAGTGAAAGATTTCACTAAAGACCTTTAAACGGGTCAAAGTAACGGATTCATAAGGAAATTCGATAGTATATGAAAGCGATGAATATCGTTAAGTTAACTAAACTAGTGGAAAGAACGAGATTGTGTTATTTCGAAGTTACACTATGTCACATGAGACATGTAGACATTAGTAACCAAAAGAGATGTTACCGCACTTTTCAGGTAATACTAACGAATGGTTAAAAAGTATGAGAAATGTTTAAAATATTTCTCGGATCGAATACATTGAGTTTAAACTCAATGAATTACGTAAGAAAAGGTTTCGAGGACGAAACCTCTTTAAGGGGGGTAGACTTGTAACACCCCGAAAACAGGTTTGGTAATTAAACCCCGTTAATACTAAAGACGGGGAAAATACCGTTAGTGGCAAAATTACCCGGTAAATATTGGGATTTAAATAATTAATCCTAATATTAAATAAAAAGTGAATAAAAGCTTTTGAGGAAAAACAAAGTATAAAGAAGGCCCGAGCTAACGGGACTTAAAATAAAACGGGTTATGACTACCCCGAACTCACTAAGTTAAACTAGCAAAGTTTAACCTAGTTAACAAAACAAAGTATTGTTGAAAATAAGTAGGTTGTAGCCTACTTACTAGTTAACAAAACTTGAGGGACCAAAATCGTTAAAAAGGTGACAAGTTCTATTAATAAAAAAAACACACACCACACACACCTTGTGTGTGTGGATCGATCATCAGGAGCACAAAGAAGGGTTCAAACCCTAATCAACACAATTTCATCAAATTGAAGGGGCAAATCAAGTCCAAATCAAAATCCGAGTATGAATTAGTGACCTCCATTGAAAAAGGAGTCACGAGGTATGTAAATTTCTTAAGAAATCTCTAGTTGAAATTCTGTGCAAACCTAGAAAATTCGAATCTGAACTTGCATGTTTGTTGTTTGGATGAAATTAGGGATGAAACTATGTCTAGGAGTAAACCCTAGTCATGTATTTGTTGAATTGATGTTCATGGTGGTGAATTCATGATCATACACTCATATGTCAAGTGGGTTTTGATTATATAGTAAAGATGATGATGTATACATGTTTATAATCATCATAGTTGCTAGTAGGAACAAGATACTTGAACAATTAGCAAGTTGAGTGTTAAACATACATGTCTTGAAATGGGTTTTTATAATATGATGATGTTAGTGTCTAAATTGTGATTATAATCATCATATTAGATAGTAAAGATTTAGTACTTGAACAATTTAGGTGTTTGGGTACATGAATCATAATTACCATAAATTGGGTTTAGTATAAAAAGATGGAAAAAAATGGGTTTTAGATGATTAAATGAAATTGATGTTGTATTGGTGTTTATAAACACCATACTAACTTGTATAAATGAACTACTTGAACAAAAAGGGGAAATTGTTAAGAGTTCATACTTGATTTGAAGTGGGTCGTGACATAAGAATTAAACTCATGATTCATGATTTAGTTCAATAAGAAAGTAGTCAAAGATTCATAAGGTGTGAAAGTCATGATTTAGAATGACTAATCTAACAACCTTGTGAATGATGGATGATAGTAGGCGCTTAAACAAGCTAGGTGAAGCTTGGAGTGAAAGCGGGTCAAACAAATCAAGAATGAAGGAAAAAGAGCATAACCGGATGCAAGGTAAGCGACGCTTACATCCTTTTTGTAGAATATGCATTATTTTGTAAATTACTAATGCGATTAGTGTAATATCCGAATTAAGGGTTCCGACGTTATTAACATGAGTCGGAACAAACAAAAATGATAAAAACCATGTATTATGGTAAAAATAGGCGAAACGGTAATTTAGTCATGTAATGACTAATAACTAAGAAGTTTTCGTTAAGATTATTTTAACGAAAACTAATAACGAGAAAATGAGTAAAAATGAAAATTTAGTCAAGTATTGGCTAAAGTAAATTAGAGTTCAAAAGGGGCACCTGTGGCGTAAGCCGAATGGGTAAAAACATAAGAAAGGAGCTTAAGAGAAAAAGGGGTCTAGTAGCAAAAATCCGAAATGGGTCGAATGAACAAATTGGCAATTAGTAACCATGTTATGCTACTTATGAAAATGCCTAGTCTTATAGGCCAAATGGGTCAAATGGTGTGATAACACCATTTGACAATATCGACTAATATGGTTGCCAAGTCTTATGCTAACAGGACCGATTAGCGATTCGGATACTTCCGTCGCCATAGAAAATGTGATAATAAAAGCGAGGTATAAATCGGGTCTATTTGTTGATCCGAGCCAGGTACGCATATTTATGTTGTAGTTAAAAGTGATATCTTGGTCGAATAATTGGTGAGAGTCCTTCATTGTAAAAGAAGGACCAAAATCGACCAAAACGCCCTTGTAGGCTAAATCGAACAAACAACCCTTAGAGGTTGTTTGGAAACGAGTCTTATGATTAAACAAAAGCTTAGAATAAGTGTAGATGTTGATAGATGTAATACGTTAGCCAAATAGCTCTATTTGAGTCTTACCGTAAAATAACAATCCGAAGGGTAAAACTCGGAACATATAGATATACACATTGAAATCCAACACACAAAGAGTTGTAGTTGAATATTACTTGATAAGTAATGTAGGAATAAGATGCTAGAAAGGAATGAAAGCGATTTCAAGCTTTAAAGTGCTTAAATACCCTTAACGGGTCAAAATAAGCATACGAGCATAAACGGGTTTAAATTGTGAAATAAACTTGTGATTAGAACCAAAAATGGTAGTTAATAACAATTTGAGAAGTGTAGGTGATGTAGGAATCAAACAAATATGTTCGTTTGATAAAATGCATAAACGGGTCAAAATTTGGTAAAAGGGCGATAAGCCGAAGACTTAAAAGTCTGAAATTTTTATTATGAAGGTTGTTGGATTTTAACTCCATAAGATGGAGAATTAAATTACGGACGCGTAGGAAAAAGAATCGGGTAAAACGGATCAATAACGAAGAAGTTATGGCCGTTTCCGTGAAATCAGATCGTGCAGGGAAGATGCAGCAACATTCTGTCTAAAAGGGGGCCTAGCGTCACGCGACGCCCCTTGGCGTCACGCGACGCCCCCAAACCCGGAAAAATGTTAATTTTTGTCATAATTAACCCCCGTACTTGTTAGAACTTCTTATTTAACCCCCGTACTTGTTAGAACTTCATATTTAACCCCTGTACTTGTTTGAACTTCATATTTGACTATCAAAACTAACTTTTAAGTTGGTTTTGATCATAGGTGATTGCCATGAGTGCCCGGATGAAGATCAAGCGACGAGCAAGAACCGAACACGATCACGAAATAAGCTTCCGCACTATGTATCGTTATTATGTTAAATGACGAATGTCGTTTCATTGTTTCTTTTAAGTGACGAACTTAATTACATTATGTTCTAAACTTTTAAATTGTAAAAAGGTTTTAGTAAACTCGTTTTTCCGATGGATATGTAATCTTAATTACATGATTGTTTTCGTAAATAATACGCTAAACCTTGATTTATAAGAACGGGTGTTACAAGTTGGTAATCAGAGCCCAAGGTTAAAGGGTAAAGTGTTCGGTTCGAGGCTTGATCGCAAATCCGGTAAGTACAAGTATGTTAATAGCTTAGCATGCTAAAGTGTTGTAAACAACACATAGGGCTATCGTGTGGTATATGTTACCCCAATTTAAATGATTGATATGGTTGACGAAAATACGCGCGTTGACGCGTATAGTAGAAAAAGCCTTGTATTATAATACGGGCGATTATTGAAGTTGACATTACTAACTCTTGTGAATGTTTTAATTGAAGGACACTCGCGTCTGAAGATGACGGGAGTTGAACGAATTATGGATATGATGATGGAACGGTCCGAGGTATGACAGGAAGAGCATACTCATCAAGGACCAAAATCGCGTAACGGTCGCGAACAAGACTAATGACAAGAGAAGCCCGTTAGGGCAAGCATTACCAGGTGCACACTTTTAAATTTAATCGCACGAGTCGTTATATGCAACAAACACGTAAGTAATAACGGTTGCATACACATATGATATAACTTGGAAAACCTGATTTCCAAGAAAAATTTAATAGGAAATGTGTTATTCACAATGATGAATAACAAATGAATAACAAGACTTGTTTATATAGAAACTTGGACGAGAGTGATCATCCAAGTAAGTATTCTCAATATAAATCCTATTGAGAAAAGTAATGATCACATCAATGAATGTGAATAAATGTTTATAAAAAGGGACATTGTACATGTTCAAGGATAAACGACTAAAACTAATAATTGTTAACTAACAATTAAATAAAGTTTTACCAAATGAAACCATAAACATGGAGATAATTTGAGGAGTTACTTACATGGGACGTGATGTGGTAATTATAATAAGGTCACGCGTACCACGTGTTGATCGCTTACTCTGGCCAAGTAAGTAGTGAACACATGATAGCATGAGCTTCTTATAATGAGCGCAGTTATGTCCGATGTAGTAAGGTCAAGATGAATGAACTTTAAAGGATCCTTAGGGTCGAGAAACCTTATGGGCATACTCGTATAAATGGTTTTCGCGGGAACCATAAAAACGATGTATGGCGCACATAGAAATAAAAGACCCAAGGAAATTCGTGACATAAGTCATTTTTGACGAAACAACCATGGTAGACAAAAAGGGCATTGTAAAACCAAAGTATAAATGACCCGCGGGGTCATAGAAACAAAGGTATTGCCCACACGAGAAAAACGATCAAAATCGTTGACTTTGGTCGTAGTAAAGAAATGATGATGATGATAATCATCATTCATAGTTTAAAAGACTGTCAAGGATGGTCAAATAAAGAATAAAAGTTTGGTTGAATAAAAGCGAGGGCTTCCGCTAAGACAACCAAACAAACTAAAACGAAAACTTGATGTATACCGGAATGCTTGCACTAATAATGACTTCAGTAAAGTACCTGGTTGATGGGTAAGAATTTAAACGCATGCGTAAACCGAGAAACGAGAACACGAATTTAAAGTCAAAAGACTTGGATTATGAGTTATGACTAAAAGACCATAAAATTTCGTAAACAGAAATTTTGATAATTATATTCAACTATTTTGAGATTGAACAGGTTGAATAAAGTATAATGCTTGAAGGCATAAGTAAGCGCAAGCAGGATAACGGTAAGCTTGAGACAAATGATTATCAAACGTAAAAAGAGTGCTTTGACACCAAATATATATTTTAATAAGACACGAGTAAAAAGAGTGATCTACGAGATCAACATAACCTTTAGGGTTATAAACAAATGAGAGATCTATGGACTAAAACGACCCACGGGTCATGATTAGAAAGAAGTTATAAGGACTTCGCCCTAAAGAGGTGAATGTCTAGTCAAAAATAGCCCATAAGGCTAAGTGATAAAACCTACGGGTTAGATTGAATAAAGCGAGGAAATCAGTTAAGAATCCCCGCATAAAACTAAGACTGTAAAGGATTAAATTACGGACTGTCAATATCCCGGTATGGATGATTGACACTAGTTAAAGAAGAGATCCTAAAACTAAAACTTCGGTTTTAGTAAGAAATAATGTTTTTACAAACATAAATTCTGATAGGAATTTAAATAGTAAGCATGAACGATACAAGTCTTGACACTGATAGGCGCAAGATGATATATTCGAAAAGTGACATTTTCAAAAAAAAAAAAAAGCAACTGGACTAATAAGTCTAGCTAGTGAGACCGGTTGAGGTCACTTAAGTAAGTTGGTTGCTTGTAAACGGTAGATTCGGTATAACTAAACCGAATAAATGAATTTGAAAACAAAAGAAATTGTTGCTAAAAGTGAAAGATTTCACTAAAGACCTTTAAACGGGTCAAAGTAACGGATTCATAAGGAAATTCGATAGTATATGAAAGCGATGAATATCGTTAAGTTAACTAAACTAGTGGAAAGAACGAGATTGTGTTATTTCGAAGTTACACTATGTCACATGAGACATGTAGACATTAGTAACCAAAAGAGATGTTACCGCACTTTTCAGGTAATACTAACGAATGGTTAAAAAGTATGAGAAATGTTTAAAATATTTCTCGGATCGAATACATTGAGTTTAAACTCAATGAATTACGTAAGAAAAGGTTTCGAGGACGAAACCTCTTTAAGGGGGGTAGACTTGTAACACCCCGAAAACAGGTTTGGTAATTAAACCCCGTTAATACTAAAGACGGGGAAAATACCGTTAGTGGCAAAATTACCCGGTAAATATTGGGATTTAAATAATTAATCCTAATATTAAATAAAAAGTGAATAAAAGCTTTTGAGGAAAAACAAAGTATAAAGAAGGCCCGAGCTAACGGGACTTAAAATAAAACGGGTTATGACTACCCCGAACTCACTAAGTTAAACTAGCAAAGTTTAACCTAGTTAACAAAACAAAGTATTGTTGAAAATAAGTAGGTTGTAGCCTACTTACTAGTTAACAAAACTTGAGGGACCAAAATCGTTAAAAAGGTGACAAGTTCTATTAATAAAAAAAACACACACCACACACACCTTGTGTGTGTGGATCGATCATCAGGAGCACAAAGAAGGGTTCAAACCCTAATCAACACAATTTCATCAAATTGAAGGGGCAAATCAAGTCCAAATCAAAATCCGAGTATGAATTAGTGACCTCCATTGAAAAAGGAGTCACGAGGTATGTAAATTTCTTAAGAAATCTCTAGTTGAAATTCTGTGCAAACCTAGAAAATTCGAATCTGAACTTGCATGTTTGTTGTTTGGATGAAATTAGGGATGAAACTATGTCTAGGAGTAAACCCTAGTCATGTATTTGTTGAATTGATGTTCATGGTGGTGAATTCATGATCATACACTCATATGTCAAGTGGGTTTTGATTATATAGTAAAGATGATGATGTATACATGTTTATAATCATCATAGTTGCTAGTAGGAACAAGATACTTGAACAATTAGCAAGTTGAGTGTTAAACATACATGTCTTGAAATGGGTTTTTATAATATGATGATGTTAGTGTCTAAATTGTGATTATAATCATCATATTAGATAGTAAAGATTTAGTACTTGAACAATTTAGGTGTTTGGGTACATGAATCATAATTACCATAAATTGGGTTTAGTATAAAAAGATGGAAAAAAATGGGTTTTAGATGATTAAATGAAATTGATGTTGTATTGGTGTTTATAAACACCATACTAACTTGTATAAATGAACTACTTGAACAAAAAGGGGAAATTGTTAAGAGTTCATACTTGATTTGAAGTGGGTCGTGACATAAGAATTAAACTCATGATTCATGATTTAGTTCAATAAGAAAGTAGTCAAAGATTCATAAGGTGTGAAAGTCATGATTTAGAATGACTAATCTAACAACCTTGTGAATGATGGATGATAGTAGGCGCTTAAACAAGCTAGGTGAAGCTTGGAGTGAAAGCGGGTCAAACAAATCAAGAATGAAGGAAAAAGAGCATAACCGGATGCAAGGTAAGCGACGCTTACATCCTTTTTGTAGAATATGCATTATTTTGTAAATTACTAATGCGATTAGTGTAATATCCGAATTAAGGGTTCCGACGTTATTAACATGAGTCGGAACAAACAAAAATGATAAAAACCATGTATTATGGTAAAAATAGGCGAAACGGTAATTTAGTCATGTAATGACTAATAACTAAGAAGTTTTCGTTAAGATTATTTTAACGAAAACTAATAACGAGAAAATGAGTAAAAATGAAAATTTAGTCAAGTATTGGCTAAAGTAAATTAGAGTTCAAAAGGGGCACCTGTGGCGTAAGCCGAATGGGTAAAAACATAAGAAAGGAGCTTAAGAGAAAAAGGGGTCTAGTAGCAAAAATCCGAAATGGGTCGAATGAACAAATTGGCAATTAGTAACCATGTTATGCTACTTATGAAAATGCCTAGTCTTATAGGCCAAATGGGTCAAATGGTGTGATAACACCATTTGACAATATCGACTAATATGGTTGCCAAGTCTTATGCTAACAGGACCGATTAGCGATTCGGATACTTCCGTCGCCATAGAAAATGTGATAATAAAAGCGAGGTATAAATCGGGTCTATTTGTTGATCCGAGCCAGGTACGCATATTTATGTTGTAGTTAAAAGTGATATCTTGGTCGAATAATTGGTGAGAGTCCTTCATTGTAAAAGAAGGACCAAAATCGACCAAAACGCCCTTGTAGGCTAAATCGAACAAACAACCCTTAGAGGTTGTTTGGAAACGAGTCTTATGATTAAACAAAAGCTTAGAATAAGTGTAGATGTTGATAGATGTAATACGTTAGCCAAATAGCTCTATTTGAGTCTTACCGTAAAATAACAATCCGAAGGGTAAAACTCGGAACATATAGATATACACATTGAAATCCAACACACAAAGAGTTGTAGTTGAATATTACTTGATAAGTAATGTAGGAATAAGATGCTAGAAAGGAATGAAAGCGATTTCAAGCTTTAAAGTGCTTAAATACCCTTAACGGGTCAAAATAAGCATACGAGCATAAACGGGTTTAAATTGTGAAATAAACTTGTGATTAGAACCTAAAATGGTAGTTAATAACAATTTGAGAAGTGTAGGTGATGTAGGAATCAAACAAATATGTTCGTTTGATAAAATGCATAAACGGGTCAAAATTTGGTAAAAGGGCGATAAGCCGAAGACTTAAAAGTCTGAAATTTTTATTATGAAGGTTGTTGGATTTTAACTCCATAAGATGGAGAATTAAATTACGGACGCGTAGGAAAAAGAATCGGGTAAAACGGATCAATAACGAAGAAGTTATGGCCGTTTCCGTGAAATCAGATCGTGCAGGGAAGATGCAGCAACATTCTGTCTAAAAGGGGGCCTAGCGTCACGCGACGCCACTTGGCGTCACGCGACGCCCCCAAACCCGGAAAAATGTTAATTTTTGTCATAATTAACCCCCGTACTTGTTAGAACTTCTTATTTAACCCCCGTACTTGTTAGAACTTCATATTTAACCCCTGTACTTGTTTGAACTTCATATTTGACTATCAAAACTAACTTTTAAGTTGGTTTTGATCATAGGTGATTGCCATGAGTGCCCGGATGAAGATCAAGCGATGAGCAAGAACCGAACACGATCACGAAATAAGCTTCCGCACTATGTATCGTTATTATGTTAAATGACGAATGTCGTTTCATTGTTTCTTTTAAGTGACGAACTTAATTACATTATGTTCTAAACTTTTAAATTGTAAAAAGGTTTTAGTAAACTCGTTTTTCCGATGGATATGTAATCTTAATTACATGATTGTTTTCGTAAATAATACGCTAAACCTTGATTTATAAGAACGGGTGTTACATCATGATACTTTCGGCTTAAAACATCTGCCACTACATTTGCTTTTCCTTCATGATACTGGATATCACAATCATAATCACTAAGCATCTCCATCCAGCGTCTTTGTCTCATATTCAACTCCTTTTGCTTAAAAATATATCTTAAACTTTTATGATCAGTGAATATGGTAAACTTACTACCATAAAGATAATGTCTCCAAATCTTAAGGGCAAAAATTATATCTCCTAACTCTAAATCATGGGTTGAATAATTCTCTTCATGATTCTTAAGTTGTCTAGATGCATATGCTATAACCTTTTGACGTTGCATCAATACACATCCATAACCTAATTTAGAAGCGTCACAATAGACTACAAAGTCTTCAGCTCCTTCTAGTAAAGCTAGTATGGGTGTATGGGTTAATCTTTGCTTAAGGACTCTAAATGCTTCTTCTTGTTTTAATCCCCATTCAAACTTCACAGATTTACAGGTTAGCTTGGTTAAAGGAATGGCTATTCTAGAAAAATCCTGAATAAACCTTCTATAATAACCAGCCAATCCTAAGAAACTTCTAACCTCGGTTGGTGACTCAGGGGTTTTCCATTTAGTAATCGCCTCGATCTTTGTGGGATCCACATGAATTCCTTCATGATTTACTAAGTGTCCGAGAAATTGTACCTTTTCTAACCAAAATTCGCACTTAGAAAACTTAGCATAAAGTTTTTCCTTTCTTAATAGACTTAAAAGTGCGTGCAAATGCTTTGCATGATCCTCTTTACTCTTAGAATAAATGAGAATATCATCTATGAAGACAATTATGAATTTATCCAAATATGGCTTACATATTCGGTTCATCATGTCCATAAATACAGCTGGGGCATTGGTTAAACCAAATGGCATGATAGTAAATTCATAATGACCATACCTTGTTCTAAATGCGGTTTTAGGAATATCCTCTTCCTGTACCTTTAATTGATGATATCCTGACCTTAAATCGATTTTAGAGAAAAATCGAGCTCCTTGTAGTTGATCAAAAAGATCATCGATTCTCGGTAATGGGTACCGATTCTTAATCGTGACTTTGTTTAATTCGTGGTAATCAATGCACATACGCATTGATCCGTCCTTCTTTTTAACGAATAAAATCGGTGCTCCCCATGGTGACGAACTTGGCTGTATAAATCCTTTTTCTAACAATTCATCTAATTGTTTCTTCAGTTCATGCATTTCGGCGGGTGCCAAACGATAAGGTGCTTTGGTAATAGGTGCTGTTCCCGGTATTAAATGGATTCTGAATTCAACTTCTCTATCTGGAGGTTGCCCTGGCAATTCTTCTGGAAATACTTCTGAAAACTGAGACACTACTGGAATGTCTTTTAGTTCTTTTCCTTTAGCGTTAGTGATCATGGAAATCAAATACACTATAGAACCTTTTCTTATATAACTTGCAGTTTTCATCACAGAGATGAATTTTGTGGATCTAGACGGCTTATTTCCTTTAATTGTGATCATTTTACCTTTTGGTGAATTTACTTGAATTGACTTTTGATCACATAAAATACTGGCTTTATTGGCTATTAACCAATCCATTCCTAAAACAACATCAAATCATGCCAGATTCATGGGATAAAGGTTTGCTACAAACTTTTGGTTTAAAATTTCTATTCTTGCTCCCTGCAAGATTTCAGAAATCCTAACAGTTTCTCCATTAGCTGTCTCTACTAAGCATTCTTGTGGTAGTTTAGTTAATGACTGATTTAGAAATTTGCAAAATGATGTATTAATAAAACTTTGGTTTGCACCAGAGTCAAATAATACTTTAGCAAAGACATCATTAACTAAGAACGTACCAGTTATGACATCTGGAATCATCTTGGCTTCATCTGCAGTCAGAACAAATGCTCTAGCATTTTTAGTATTCTTGTTGTTTGTAGCCGGAGCTAATTTTGGACAATTAAGCTTGATATGACCTTGTTCTCCGCAGTTGTAACATATCATGTTGTTAGCTTTCTTCCTGCAGTCTTCTTCCTTGTGTCCCGATATTTTGCAAAAGTTACAATATATGGAGCATCTTCCTGAATGTTTCCTTTTGCAATTCTTACAGTAGGGGGTAGAAGTAGAACCCACATTTCTCCCACGATTAGAATTTCCAGAACGAAATTCTTGTGTAAGCTTTTGGGTTAGGTTCCTTCTCTGATCTTCTTCTCGGGTACGGACTAACTCATCAGTCAAGGTATTGGCTAGTTCTACAGCTTCTTCTATGGTTTGAGGTCTAGCTGCCTTGACTACATGTCTAATCTCTCCTATTAATCCCCAGATATAACGGAAAATTAACACTGGTTCTGGTGAAGCAAGAGTTGGTACTATTCTAGCATATTCGAAGAATAACTTAGTGTACTCCTTACTATCCACACCAGTCATCCTAAGGTTTAGGAATTTGTTTGTTATCTGTTCCTTTTCATTGGCTGGGCATAATTTCCTTTCTACCTTGTTCTTAAATTCTTCCCATTCCATATTGTAGGTTCTATCACTTCCTCTTGATTGGAGGATAGTGTTCCACCATTCTAGTCCTGCATTCTTAAACAGATTAGAAGCAAACAGTATCTTATCTTCTTCAGCACACTTGCTTATTCTTAAGACTGCCTCAGTCTTCTCTATCCAGCGTAGAGTTGCAATAGCCCCTTCGTTGCTCAAGAATTCCATTGGTTTACAAGACCAGAATTCTTTATAAGAACAACTGTAAGACACGGTTCTTCTTCTTTTGGGAATGGGCATTTGAAGTACAGGTCCATTGTTCACGCTGTGTTCTGGTTCAATTGGTCGCTTACTGCTATGCTTACTTTTATTATTCTCTTCTTGAATCGTTTGAATAATAAATGGCATTGCATCTATGATTCCTTGTGCCACTATATGTTGAACAACACTATTATCCATTTGGTTTTCGTTGTTATGGATGCTTGGATTCTCATTAACCACGTTAATGTTACTCTGGTTATCATTATTCAGATTTCCTTGATTTCCGTCATCGGCCATCTGAATTTTAAACATTTATCCCATATTAATATCACAAGATAATAGTTAATCACATGATACGCAATCTAACCAAAAACGTCGATCATTGCGACTTTTACTCTAATTTCATATACTATGCGTCTTTTACACACTAGTACTGAAATAAAATTACAATACCAACAGAAATAGAATCACTCTAATTCCATATACTATGCGTCTATTACACATATTTTATTTTATTTTATTATTATTATTACTACTACCATTTCCTCCATCACATCACGGGTATGGATTTATCCAAAAATCCATATTGCGCTCATCGTATTTCCATACGAGACGCTCTCCTACCTGACGCATTCTCTCACTGCTTTCTAAAATTTCCTCCCCGAAAGTCCTAAGTTCTTGGACGTTTTCTGCACTCATTGGGGGTGCAGGTTCTAGGACTGGGTTCGGAATCTGGGGTGCGGGTTCCTGATATAGGGGTGAAAGTTCCTGAAATTGGTAAGGATCTTCTAAGATCTCCCTAATGTATTCATCGTGGTAATAGGGATCTAAAGGGTCCATACCTGGGTAAGCTTCTATGTTCTGTATGGGTGTGTCTTCATGGATAGGGTAACGTTGCACAAAGTCCCTATTGTTGTTCCACCAGGGGTCATAATTTGGGTCTAGGGGGTTTGGTGCAGGTACACTAGGGATTACTTCTGGATTGAAGTCATGCATTTCTACTTGGTTTTCAGGGTTTTCTACCTCCGTTGGTTGAGTAGGAATCAAAGGTAAGGGTTGTGGGGCTACTAGTTGTTCCAGACTTGGGTCAGCAGTAGTTGTAGCTAGGATATGGAAATTGGCTAGGCTTCTATTAAGCATATCCTGTGTATGGGCATCTGTCTTTCGCTTAGCGGCTGCTAAAACTCTTTGCTATTGCAACTTTCGCATTCTTTTCCTACGAGCAAAAGCTTCCTTACTGAACCATCCTCGTTTCTTATGAGGGAATGGCTCTTCAGACAGAGCTTTAAAGCCAAACATCCCTTCTTCCTGATCAGCAGTTGATGGAGAGGATGAAACTTGGTTATTAAAGTGTTTATATTGCGGGTTTTATTGTGTTTTGGACGATCATTTATTACAAATGTGATAACTACGAAGGATTGTGATTTTTCAGGTTAAACGCGTAATACGGTGAAGTTAGAATGGTTAGAGATGAAGCGGAACAACCAAACTGGATAACCAAGGTCTCGGTGCAAAAAGAAATGAAAAACGAGCTTAAACAATCAATGTACGAAGAATCGGGAAATATTAAATGAAGTTGAATAGAGTTCAAGGGCTGAAACTGCAATTTATGGAAAATAGAATTAATTAATGAAATTGGAGGACCTGATTTGCAATAAGCTAAAAGTAGAAAATTAATTGTGATGTATACTAAAAGATGAGGGGCTAAAGTGCATGTTTGTTAAAAGTTAATTAATTCATATGCACCAAACATATGATTATTCTTTGAACGGCAATTTAAAGAAAATAAACAAAAGTGGGGCCGAAGGAATCTACAGTTTGAAAGGAACATTAATTGGACGTGCTATTGTGAATGCAATTTGGATATTGAAAAAGAAATGGAATGTGAATGGAGCCAATTGCAATTGAATGGATGTAGGCCCAGTTAAATAAGTCTGAGTGTGGACTGAGTTTCAAAATAATAAAGGAGGGGAAATATTGGAAAGGAGACTAATTATCTTTGGCTCTTACAAAAAATTAACTAATCATCAATCCTCAACATCAATCTTTCATCACTAAACCGAATCATCATGTCTGCATCAATCTTTCAAGCTATTGAAGGTTGTTCGAGCATCATGAGCGGCTAGTCGTCCCGTGACCGTCTCCGGGAATAGGGTTTATGTACGAAACGTTGGGTTGTTTATTGTTACGACTTTTTGGATTCAGATTCGATTAAACATTCGATTAGTCGTTTCTATTGTTTTTGTTTTAATTAAACAATATTTGATTATCGTATTCATTCTTGTTCATCAATTATTTGGTTTGTCATCAACAACCGGGATTAAATTCTAGGATGTCATTGTTTTAAACCTTTAATCATTGAACTGGATTATGTTTATGAAATCTAAAATTGGTAATTAATTGGATTACTATTCATTTGCATCAATCCTTCGGTTTCGATCGTGGATCATTGCAATCAAATATATTGTCCATTAATTATTTATCAAAACAAGTTTATCAAATCATGTCTATGTGATTTCCAAATAGTGGTAACTAAGTAACCTGATTTTCTGCATAACCTGAAAACCCGGAGATTGGTCCTTTTCTCATAACTGTTTACAACTTTAATTTATTTTTGTTTTCACAATCATTCTCACAACTGCAAAAAGCGATTAGTTTAGCAAAAGATTATAATTAAAACAACTAGCTTTCATACTATCCACTGATTCCCCGTGGATTCGACACCCTACTTACCATTTACTAGTAAAAGGTGAATATGACACTTTTACCTTATTTCTGACCGACCTTACGACATCGATCAGCAGTATACCCAGAAAGGGGAGGCTGTGAAGAGGTACCTTCACTCCTAGGTGATTCAGACAACTGACGATATACGTCTGAGGGTCCTTGATCACTCATACTGAAAACTAACAAATAGTCAAATAACACATAACAAATAATTACAGTTATGCACGTATTTCCGTAATTTATTTCCTAACATAAAATTTAGAATTTAAGTCTCAGCAGAACACTTCTTTGGCTTAGACCAGTGGCTAGGCTCTAATACCACCTTCTGTCGCAATCCCCGATCCCTTATCTGTCCCGGGAACGGGCGGACACGAGCTCAGATTTTTGGTGGTATCAGTGGCGTTAATTTGGCAGCGGAAATTACATCAGGACCGTAGTTAGGAAATGTTTATCAGAGTAAAACCACCATATTTAATATTAATAATCACATGGGTAAAACTCAAGTTTCTTATTACAATACATTCATAGGGATAAACCCTATTTTATTGAATTTAAAACATCGTTTATTAGGTAACTTTTATAGCCACATTTTTCCCAAGCCTTCAGTGCTCTCCAGCTGGCTTTTTACTAATTGGCTGTCACATTGTGTTACCTGAAACGTGTTTTAAAAACATTTGTCAGTGGGAAATACTGGTGAGTGAATCCCAGTTTAATCAAGAAACATTTTATCAATTAACACAGTACTGAGAGCGATCACATTGTTTATTTCTACACAATTACTCATTCAGTACTGTCAATCCTGACTTGCGGGTCATATTACACATTGGCTAACTCGTTGTCCAATGGTAACGTATTGTAGTCCCGACTTACTACTCACAAGGTAGTAAATTTTGTATACTAAACCCCAACATACCGGCAGTAATTGAAGAACTACAAAGACTCAATCACTGCTTAATCGCATTGTAAAACATTACAAAAAGATTAACAAAAAGAGGATAAACTCACATTGCTATCTTAGACTTTGCGTAAGGGTTTCCTGGGAATAATCTATAATTTACACAAATGTACATAGGTTAGTATCATAACCCTTTGAAAATATTAATGATACCCTCCCCGAGACGGCATTCCAACAACTACGTCGGGCAGAACCACGACAGTTGTTACGGAACCCTAAATCAATCGGGCAACGGATCTATTACGAAACTGGGGTTATAATACTTACAACGGGGCAGAACCTTGCTAATTAAGGGGTATAATACCAGCTTTCTAAAGCCTATATTTCGGAATTTAAGATTGAGAAACGAAGAATGAACGAATTGAAATGAAATCCGATGCGTTCTTTATATAGGTGCTGATCTCGACTCTCACACGGCCCGCGTGAAAGGTAAGCCGGGCTTACGTGGCCCGCTTACTAGACCGGGTAGGGTTTAGGTGATCCGGGTCATTTCCTAGACTCGACACGATGTCGACACGTGTCGGCCTCTGGTGTTGTCGTGTTATTGATCTCTCGCGGCCCGCGAAAACTTAACATGGGTCTTACGCGGCCCGTTTGAACTTAAGAAAATCAGAGGAATCCGGTTCTAACCCTTATACCGCCCGTGTAAGTATTGGGGTGGGTCTACGCGGCCCGCCTCAGCCCTAGATTTTAATTTTTATTTATTTTTAATACTATTTCATATATTTCAGGCTCGGTTTTCACATACGGGGTGTATTTAAAGACAGATTTGGACATTTTAAAATATACTAGGGTGTATGAAATATTATAAGGGTGTAGGTTTTACTGAGGGTTGTTACAAATACCAACCTTCTCCTACCATTTTCTTCACACCATTCTTCTCTCAATCTTCTCAATCTTCTCTTAATCTCTCTAAATCAAGAATTCTAAGAATTCTAAAAGGACACAAAGTGTTCCAACCATTCTTCTCTCAACCCTTCTAATTCTCTTAAAATCTTCCAAGCAAGGAAGAGAACTCGAAGAGTTCTAAATAAAACATTAAGTGTTCTAAGGAAGCTTTGAACCTCCAACTCTTCACGGGATTACCAAAGGAACAACTTTGAGAAACTGTGAGTATACATGACCCTTTTTCCATTTTAAATCACTTTGGGTGCAATATGTATTCCTATGCAAAACACACTATCACATTGAACGTTATTTTATGCACCCTCTATCCAAATTGCACGTGGAACATTTGATTCTTGTTAGACATGTTATGCTAATGTAAACATTCATGACTATATGCTCATTAACTTAGTACAGGCCTACCCTAACAATTATAGCGCTATAGGTTGTAACGCCCCGCCCGCTATCCTTGGGTATTGTTAGGTAAAACATGTTAACCTCCCGCTATCCTTGGGAAAGGCACTTTAATTGCGTAAACATTGGTTTGGGCATGTAGAGTAACATCGTTTCGAGCATATATTGTTAACTAGTAATCATTTTATTCATGTTGGATATGAGCATGTTAATCATTTTAAACATATTATGTTATGTATCAAACTTGTATACTCGCCAACTTTTTGTTGATTGTATTTTAATACATTTTGAAGGTTGATAGTCAAGATGTTGAAGAATCAAGTTAGGATGAATTTAGTAACCCATTTAATAAACTATGTTTGAGTTTTCTTTTGTTTTATTTGAACGATGTATTTGAATTTTAGTATTTTATGAAATTTGACTTAAGTTATATTGTCACAATAGGGTTATGATGTTTTGAGCGATTTGTTCGTCTCATCCCGATGTTTTCGCCATCGGTTGGGGTGTGACATCAATATCATTAATGGCGGATATGGACAGGTTGTACTACGCCTCAATAGCTGCAGCATACCGTGCTAATCCCGATGTTTCCGCCATCGGTTGGGGTGTAACATCAGTATCTACGGCTTGGAACCCAGAACTTTCATCAGTAAATTTGCTTTGGTACAAGGGGTTCATATGGCTAATACATCGATTGTAACCAACCTTGAATCCTGCCTCCCGCGCGCGCTCCTTAAGCTCATTTACAGCAGCTGCGTTCTCAGGCGCATCAAGAATGGTTCCAACAATCTGCAAAACACAAGCAATAAGGTTAGTGTGACACATGTGTCACTGCGACCATCAATCAAATACCAAACCAATGAAATATTGTATTTCATACTTGGGATTGGTATAAATATGTGTATCTTTTGCACATATCAATTCTTGTTCGATTTCAAGCTTTAAATTTCTTTCTGGAAGGTTATACGCGCACTGATGCGTAAATATAACAAGTTTAATGAAACAAACACTCCGGAATAGTGAAATAGGCTTCACATACCTTAAATAACCTTTACATAACTTAGAAATAAGTTTTGAAGGCTCTGGTATGGCAAAATCAAGTTAATTCGCTTACAGGGACTAAACTTGACAAACTGCAAAAGTATGCCAATTTGAACTGTAACAGACATTCCGGAACATGACCATAAGTTAAACATACCATAAATATCCTCTACATAGCTTAGAAATAGGTTTTGAGGGGTTCGGTGTGCTAAAATAAACTTTTGGGTCATTCAGGGACTAAAAGCGTCAAAAAGTGCACAAGTTTGCATTTTCACGCATAACTTACATAAATATTTTATTTTAGTGTTTGGCATGAGAAAAATCCATTCATCGTGCAATTTGGATCGTTTTTCGTGCTTATGCGCATTTCATCGTAATTAAGCGAACATCGCGATCATACGACCAAACGAACTGACATCCGGCATACTTCTGAGCATGTTTCATGTCCACAATGTTTAGGCATCATTTTAGGGCCTTAAAGTTGGCTTAACGGGCCTTAAACATGTCGAAATGAGCCTTAAACATCAACAGGGACCAAAACTATCATTTTTGAAAGTTGGCTTCTGATCAGAGTGCTTAGGCGGGGCGAGTAAGGTTTGGCCATACCTTACGCGGGGCGCGAGGCCCTCCCAGATCAGTAAAACCTGCTTTACAGCCTGTTAAAATCTGTTATGCACTCATAAACCCACTTCCACATGTTGATTCCTGATAGTAGGGGCCATTTTGAGTTACCTTAGTGTTGCAACAAGTGTAGGGACAAGATCAAAGCACGGTATTCAAGGAACGATCCTAACGGTCCTAGAAATCCTATAAATACCCCTTTGATTCACAACTCAAAACCCACATTTGATCTGAGTTTTTCTCTAAGTGGTTGTGTTTATGCACTTCCTACCTGAGATTACTTGGAATCAAATCTTGCGGGGACCCTTTGTAAGTCTTCTTTCGTTCTTTTATTCGTTTTGTCGTGAAAGTCAAACTTTGTTTGACTTTCTGCATTGACCAGTTTATGGTCAATGCGAAGTTCGTTCGAACTTCATAACGTGAGCGTAATCACGATGGTTATAGTCCCTAGCGACTATACCTACTGATTACCACGTTATCCAGGCTCAGTGACGAGTCGTAGTTTCGGCCAAAATGCGCATTCTTGCGTATTTTGTAACCAAACTACTCTTAGGTATCAAAACCATTTGTTTTGATACCAAACATGTTTTCTAAACTTAGTTAAGCATGTTTTAACATGCTTAGCTCGTCACTTTTAGTTTAGTGCTTATATAGGGTCACAAGGTAAGCGATCTAAACAATCGCTTATACTTTCGAACCCGACCCATTTGGTCGATCATTAGGATCCGATCAAACATATTAGGTGACCATAGTTGTATAGGGAATAACCTTCCGAGGTTATACCTTATGGTCACATCGTTTGAGTAGTTGTATGATAGGTAGTATATATGCCCTAGGTAAATGACCAAAATGCCCTTTTTACGCCAAAATTCATACTAAGCATATGTAACATAACTTTTGATATCTAAACTGATTTGGCAACAATATTAGACATGTTAAGGCATATTTTACTTATCATAGGGCTAGTTAGGCGTTCCGAACGCGTTTCACGCGAATGACGCGTTAAAGTAGCATAAGCTACCTAAACGGGTCGTAATGGGTTGTAAGCACTTAGGTTAGGTTTCATTGTAGTATGTAGGCTTTGTTAAACCATATTACATGAGTTCCCATACTCATTTGGTTTACGAGCCCTCATTCTATCCGATCCTCCGGTATAGGTCCGGTTTATTAACATAAGTTACCTATATTAGGTGCCGTTTGATTTCCGTGATCTCTAACATTGCTTGGTGGTTATCCTAGGACTTCTAAGCAATCTCAAGTGAGTACATAGACCCCTCTTTTATTGTTTTCAAACTGTTTTGGGGTGAAACACATGTGCCTACTTGTTACTTTCATGCTTTCCTGTTTTCACATCATATACTTGCTATGTTCATTAGTACATTTATAGTACATGATTTACACTACATTGTTTTGCTATGTATGTTTACTTAGCATACTTAGTACATTGTTTTACTTTACATTTCTGCTATGTATGTTGACTGAGCATGCTAGCACATTGATTTACATTACATTAGTTGCATATGTTTACTCAACATATGGACACATTGTTTTACATTACATTTGTTGCATATGCTCAGCCAGCATATGAACACATTATAATACATTTTGAACCGTTGTAACTATTTGACTATGTGAACCGTTGTAACCATTTGACCATGCGAACCGTCATAATCATTTGATCATGTGAACCGTTGTAACTGTTGAACCGTGTGAACCGTATTTGACCATACATAAACATTTCTACAATTGTTAAACATTACATTTTGGTGGTTGTTTGGGTAAATGATTTGAGTAACGAGGCGATGTGTAATACGATAAAATCATGGTGGATACGCCGCTGGTACTTCCTATATATAAGTGCTTTTATGGTATTACATATCGTAGCGTTATTTAAACCATTTCAATTTAGACATATTACATCTACAATACAATCTTCACATAAACATCGTTTTACAAATAACTTAACTTATACAAACTCATTTCACATGGTTACTCATTTAACCATGCATTATTCTTTTATACATATATATATCATTTGATTTATTTATCACTTTTCAAATGATTTATGAAAGGAATCACTCAACAAGATTCATGGCTACTTTTTAAACAGTTTCTTTAAACACAAGTCATGAATCCTATTTTCATAAAACCTATGTATCTCACAGGCATTTTTATGCTGACGTACCTATTTTCACATGTGTTTTCAGGAGCTGTTGCATAAGTTGATCGAGACACACTTAGGCGGACCTGTGCCTTAGTGACTTAAAACGAAGCAAGAACTAGTTAATTTATGTTATGTACCCTTTGTTTCTTGTTTAAGACAATGTAACTCTCTTGATTGATAAATACAAATATAACTTTAATTGCCATGGTTATGAAACAATTAATTCTGTTACAACACTCCCCGACGTTTCCGCCACGTTTTGTTGTTCTACGTAGTCGGGGTGTGATAGAAAAGTTGGTATCAGAGCCAATGGTTATAGGGAATTAGGTTATTAGTAATGCTTTGACCTAGACTATAACCTTCCTAGGACCCTAACGAGAGTTTACTTGCGTTTAGTCATAAAACAATACCGTTGCCTTTCTTTAGGAAGCAACCACAACGAGAACATCAATTCCGAATCCGCTTTGAAAATTAATCATCTGTTTTTGGATGATTGATTACTAGGTTTTGAACCCTCTGTTGTAAGGTTTTGAACCCTCTGTTACAAGGTTTTGAACCCCTTTGAGCTTTCAAAATCTCGTCAAAAGTTTTGGGTCCTAAATACTGTGAACACGTGCAAACTGGAAGAGTGAATGCCTGTACCCTGGGTTTTCTGTCTAAGGCTAGAGTGTTCGTACAAATCCACATAATCGGACCAGTCACTCTTACCTGGGAACTCTTGGGGTGAGTGTCCACTTATAGGCGAGCATGTCTTCGCGATACATTATGAGGACCTACTTGCTTTGATTCAGCTTTTGTGTGTCGTTTGTTTGCTTCGTGGTTCAAACAAATGACCATCACCCATGATTTTGGTCGGTAGTTATAACATCCTATTCTTACCCAATGCCATTTCATTTGTTCTCTCTCTTATTTCCCCTTTTTAGGATGCCTCCTCGACGCGACAATCAGATAGCGAATGCCGAACTGGCGGAAATCGTCGCGCAACAAAAGGCTGCTACTTTCCCAAATCTTATTGCTCAATGGAACCAAGCCAACAACAACCATAATGCTCCATGCAATTTCAAGAGTTTCAATTCGGCTAAGCCACTCAAGTTTAGTGGTTCTGAAGGAGCAACTGGGCTCTTACAATGGTTCGAGAGCACCGAGAGTACGTTTCGTCACGTTCAGTGTCCTGATAATCGCAAGGTCGAGTTTGCTTCCAGTGTGTTTCAGAAGAGGGCTCTTACATGGTGGAACGGGGTGATGAGAGACCGTGGTGCTGAGGTTGCTTTAGTACACACTTGGGCCGAGCTTAGGGCTCTTATGATGAAGGAATTCTGTCCTCGTCATGAGCTAAAGGCTCTAGAAAGGGAATTTGATGATTTGAAGCAAGATAGTGGTGAGCATCGAGCCTACATGGACCGTTATGAGGAGTTAAGTTTGTTATGCCCAAACATGGTCACTGTCACACCCCAACCGATGGCGGAAACATCGGAGTGAGACGAAGAAAGATTGCTCATCACACATAACGCTAATTGTGACAATAGAATTAAAGATAAATTGATTTCTTTCATAACTAAATGTTACAATACACGAAATTGAAATACAACATGTTAAATACAAGAAAAACAATACAACAACAAATATGGAATTTATACAACGTATTTAACCTAAACGTCTATATGTGTATCTAGGCATCAACGCTACTTCATTTCATAGCATTCGTCATCCTCAACCTGTAACATGTTAAAATAAAGTTCAATGCAAAAAGCAAAGGCGAGTACACAAGGTTTGAATAAGTATAGCATAAGTATAAAAGCATTTTACTCGAATCCACATGACAATTTGTAAGCAAGGTAATTAGCATACATATCATTACGTCTAAACCCAAAGTGTCCACTAGTATTTAGCATCCCTCGCCACAAAAGTGACGAGACCGTATAGTATAAAGACCTAACAATACCCCGTCGGGTGGTGTGCTACTCCTATAGCGCTATAATCGTTAGGCGAGGGTATAACATAGTAATGGTATAAAGCATGTATTATCAAGCATAACAAGTAGCATGTATATCGGATCGAGTTCACAAAGTATGTTTAAGTGTGTGTAAGTGTAATTTTAGTATGGTAACATGTTACAACCCAAAAGTGGTTTAAATGTAAATGGGTCGAGTGTACTCACAATATTGCAATTTCTTCCGATTATCCAAGTGTGGACGAATGTATAAGGGTTTAGGTTCAAGATATGGTTAGGGTCGAGATTCGGGATTAAGATTCAAAGGATGATAAAGTAGGTATTATAAAAATAATCACAATGGTGTTAGCACTTGTTCTTGACACTATAGTAATCCCTAAGGATTGTATGTGATTTCATAGGTTCAAGACCTATTAGAATCGTGACAAGGAACTACACACATAGTGAGAAACTTATTAACTTGATAGGGGATTACATAATCACTACCAAGGGTTCGGTTTTAAGGGTTATTATAGTCATAATATATACTTAATAATAATGTTTAGTCATGTAGGAGGCGGGAGGTTGAACCTTCCACTTTGGTACCTCTTGGTGTCATAAGTCAAGTAGGAGGTGGGAGGTGAAATCCTCCACTTTGGTACCTCGAATAATATGTTAACATATAGGTCATGTAGGAGGTAGGAAGGCGAACCTTCCATTTAGGAACCTCATGGATATGTACAAGAAATAATACAACTAATCTAAGCAAAACATCAAGTGATGTGTGGACTTGTTATGTAGGTTAGCCTAGGCTAGCCAAGTAGTCACACTATCTTCAAGTTCAAGACTTGGCGCCACTTGTGAGCTAATAACTCGATTAAAACAGAAAGTTTGGAGTGCTTAGACACTCCTATTTAGTGTAAAACAATCTTGGTTTAGCTTTACTAATCATATTATGGATTAGAAGCATAAGAACACAAGCTTGTTTGAAGTATTCAAGAGTTTAAGAAAGTTTGAAACAAAACAGAAAGTTTATAGACAATTTCAGGGTGTTTCCAGGTCTGATTTCTCCAAGGAGAAACCAAGGAATCGAACCCAATGATTATCCAAGTAAGTAGGGCGAAGAATCAAGTAATTTGGTTGAGTTTTGAGCAAGTTATGCTCACTTTTGTATGAAGGTATGAATCTGTCCGAATTTCAGAATTTTGCAAGAACTTGAGAGTGATTTTGGAGAGATTTGAGAGTGTTGAAAGTGTAGAAATGCTTGGAGAAGGTGTGTATTTATAGTGGAAGAGGTTAGGGATGATTGGAGGTGATTTGAGGTGGATTAGAGGTGATTGGGGAGTGTTAGAACTTAGGATTTCGTGCAAAATCACGTAACAAAGCAGATGTTTGCGTTTTCTGCAGACCTGATGCCCACGCGGGGCGCGTAAGAGGTCAGGGTAAGTTTACGCGGGCCGCCCGGACTTACTTATCCGGAATTAAGTTTTGTTTATTACAATTTAGCCCCCAATGTTTGTTATTTGAAGGTTTTTGGGCCATTTAGGGACTATATTAGCCACGAGAGCATAGTTTGAGATAAATTTAAGTATGAGGAGTATAAACCAAGTATAATTATACGTATGAAGGTCGTATTCAAGTATCGTTTATGATCGAAACACGTTTTATTCATAAGTTTCATGTATTTACAAGTTTAGCACATAGTTTCCAAGAATTACAAATAAGCATCAATTGTTCCACGAAATTGAATGTATGAGCATATATAAGGTATGTATAACATGTAATTAACAAGGTACGAGTTTTATTTTATGAATCAAGTCCCGTATTTTACAATTGATTAAGAAGAAAGGATGATTACGAGAATGCAAGTTTTCCAAAATTAGAATTTCAAGTAATGGTTTCTAAATATAGTAAGTATGAAAACGCAGGGCGTTACAGTCACGCCTTTGGATAAGGCAATCGAAAAGTACATTGATGGCCTCCCTGACTCAATACAAGACATTGTGACCGGTAGCAACCCTACTACAGTTAGACAGGCCATTGAGCTATCTGCAACCTTGACTGAATCTCAGATCAGGAAAGGTAAACTTTTTCGAAAGGGTGACAAGAAACCAATCGAGGAATCAAAGACCATGGATGAACAGACTGGATCTCCTAAGAAGTCAAAGAAGCGAAAGGCTTCTCAGAACTTCGCCGTGGTCGCTCACAATGATCAAGCCGCCCCCAACCAACCAGCTCAATCCCCTGCTAGGAAGCCCTACAACGGAACTGCACCCTTGTGCAACCAATGTAGCCTACATCATCATGCTGGTGTGAAGTGCCGCACATGCCAAGCTTGTGGACTGGTAGGTCACACAGCGAGGGTTTGCCCAACAGCAGCTGCACCAAATCAAGTTAACAACAATCCTGCTCAAGGTCATTTTCCACCAGGTTCTTGTTTCAACTGTGGCGAGATGGGCCATTTCCGAAGAAACTGCCCAAAGCTTGCTAATGCGAATCCAGCGCAGGGATGAGCACCGGACCGAATGGAAGACAACGTTGTTTAGAAATAATCAATCTTTATGTATTATTCTCTTTTGTTGTCAAGATCTAAGAAACCATTGTTGATGTTGTTTATAAATAAATTTTTTATTTACATTGCAATATGTTTATTATGGTTGCATGAATAAACAACATGTCCCCTACGATACCGACAATCGAGGAACCGTATTCCTTGAAGAACCGACTACCCCCAAATTTCTTCCATTGTTTGATCTCTTGCGTTTTCCACGAAATTCCTAAGTACCCGTTTCTTCCAGGGAAAAACGAAGTACAAGACGCCAAGTTAATAACAATCAATAAGAAAATAACAATTATGTGATTAAGTGCTTATGTGTTTCCTTTTATGTTTTTGTGTGATCCAAATTATGTTATCCAAATCCTCGAAGAATCTTCCATATCTATGTATAAGGGATTCATAGTATGATACCCAAAGGTACTATCTAAAACCCTTAATGGACTTCTACGTTGTAGTTAAGTCCCTTGGATTATAAGGTACTACTCCATAATTAGACCCCTTGAGTGGTCTAGTTAAACAGATTGATCCAAAAATCTGGTTAAGAATATCAGGTGATGATATAAGGACTCCTTGGTGGCCTAATTAAAAAGATCATCTGTTGATCTAATTAAAAGGACCCTATGGTAGTCTAGTCACCCTCATCACAGGTTTGATTTTCTTCCCCTAAACAATTACAAAACAAACTGTGCGGACTGTGCAAGGAATTACGTAATTATGGATGCATACATAATTATGGAATTTAGTGCACAGAAATCACAACAAGTTCTGTCATATATCTAGTGTTAACCCTATTCATTTCCATTTCTGATGAAGCATCCGTTGAGGAAAAATGAACTAGCTATTCATTTTTCACTTCTGAAGAATATCCGTTGAGGGAAATGAATATCCGTTTGTTAAAATCCTTCATTTCCAATTCTGAAGAATACCCGTTGAGGAAAATGACTCCGTTTGTTCATTTTCGTTCTGAAGATTATCCGTTGAGGAAATGAATATCCGTTTGTTTATCCTTTTCATTTCCGTTTCTGAGGAAGCAACCGTTGAAAATGACTCCGTCTGTTCATTTTCGTTTCTAAAGATTATCCGTTGAGGAAATGAATATCCGTTTGTTAAATCCTTCATTTCCAATTCTGAAGAATACCCGTTGAGGAAAATGACTCCGTTAGTTCATTTTCGTTCTGAAGATTATCCGTCGAGGAAATGAATATCCGTTTGTTTATCCTTTTCATTTCCGTTTCTGAGGAAGCAACCGTTGAAAATAACTCCGTCTGTTCATTTTCGTTTCTAAAGATTATCCGTTGAGAAAATGAATATTCGTTTGTTAAATCCTTCATTTCCAATTCTGAAGAATACCCGTTGAGGAAAATGACTCCGTTTATTCATTTTCGTTCTGAAGAATATCCGTTGAGGGAAATGAATATCCGTTTGTTTAAATCCGTCATTCCCAATTCTGAAGAATACCCGTTGAGGAAAATGACTCCATTTGTTCATTTTCACTTCTGAAGAATATCCGTTGAGGGAAATGAATATTCGTTTAGTTAAACCCTTCATTTTCCATTTCCAAAGAACCCGTTGAGGAAAATGACTCCGTTCATTCATTTTCGCTTCTGGAAAATATCCATTGAGGAAAATAACAAGACTATGCCTTATCTTTGATGGTTATTTAACACAAAGTCACAGACAGACTCCTACGAATTAATTTCGGGACGAAATTTCCTAAAGTAGGGGAGACTGTGACACCAGTGTCACTGCGACCATCAAACAAATACCAAACCAATGAAATATTGTATTTCATACTTGGGATTGGTATAAATATGTGTATCTTTTGCACATATCAATTCTTGTTCGATTTCAAGCTTTAAATTTCTTTTTGGAAGGTTATACGCGCACTGATGCGTAAATATAACCAGTTTAATGAAACGAACACTCCAGAATAGTGAAATAGGCTTCACATACCTTAAATAACCTTTACATAACTTAGAAATAAGTTTTGAAGGCTCTGGTATGGCAAAATCAAGTTAATTCGCTTACAGGGACTAAACTTGACAAACTGCGAAAGTATGCTAATTTGAACTGTAACAGACATTCTGGAACATGACCATAAGTTAAACATACCATAAATATCCTCTACATAGCTTAGAAATAGGCTTTGAGGGGTTCGGTGTGCTAAAATAAACTTTTGGGTCATTCAGGGACTAAAAGCGTCAAAAAGTGCACAAGTTTGCATTTTCACGCATAACTTACATTCTGAATACATCCGGACATCCAAAAATTTATGTAAGCACTAAAATATTTTATTTTAGTGTTTGGCATGAGAAAAATCCATTCGTCGCGCAATTTGGATCGTTTTTCGCGCTTATGCGCGTTAAGCGAACATCGCGATCATACGACCAAACGAACTGACATCCGACATACTTCTGAGCATGTTTCATGTCCACAATGTTTAGGCATCATTTTAGGGCCTTAAATTTGGCTTAACGGGCCTTAAACATGTCGAAATGAACCTTAAACATCAACAGGGACCAAAACTGTCATTTTTGAAAGTTGGCTTCTGATCAGAGTGCTTAGGCGGGGCGAGTAAGGTTTGGCCATACCTTACGTGGGGTGCGAGGCCCTCCCAGATCAGTAAAACCTGCTTTACAGCCTGTTAACAGCTGTTATGCACTCATAAACCCACTTCCACATGTTGATTCCTGATAGTAGGGGCCATTTTGAGTTACCATAGTGTTGCAACAAGTGTAGGGACAAGATCAAAGCACGGTATTCAAGGAACGATCCTAACGGTCCTAGAAATCCTATAAATACCCCTTTGATTCACAACTCAAAACCCACATTTGATCTGAGTTTTTCTCTAAGTGGTTGTGTTTATACACTTCCTACCTGAGATTACTTGGAATCAAATCTTGCGGGGACCCTTTGTAAGTCTTCTTTCGTTCTTTTATTCGTTTTGTCATGAAAGTCAAACAAGTCAAACTTTGTTTGACTTTCTGCATTGACCAGTTTATGGTCAATGCGAAGTTCGTTTGAACTTCATAACGTGAGCGTAATCACGATGGTTATAGTCCCTAGCGACTATACCTACTGATTACCACGTTATCCAGGCTCAGTGACGAGTCGTAGTTTCGGCCAAAATGCGCATTCTTGCGTATTTTGTAACCAAACTACTCTTAGGTATCAAAACCGCTTGTTTTGATACCAAACCTGTTTTCTAAACTTAGTTAAGCATGTTTTAACATGCTTAGCTCGTCACTTTTAGTTTAGTGCTTATATAGGGTCGTAAGGTAAGCGATCTAAACAATCGCTTATACTTTTGAACCCGACCCATTTGGTCGATCATTAGGATCCGATCAAACATATTAGGTGACCATAGTTGTATAGGGAATAACCTTCCGAGGTTATACCTTATGGTCACATCGTTTGAGTAGTTGTATGATAGGTAGTATATATGCCTTAGGTAAATGACGAAAATGCCCTTTTTACACCAAAATTCATACTAAGCATATGTAACATAACTTTTGATATCTAAACTGATTTGGCAACAATATTAGACATGTTAAGGCATATTTTACTTATCATAGGGCTAGTTAGGCGTTCCGAACACGTTTCACGCGAACGACGCGTTAAAGTAGCATAAGCTACCTAAACGGGTCGTAATGGGTTGTAAGCACTTAGGTTAGGTTTCATTGTAGTATGTAGGCTTTGTTAAACCATATTACATGAGTTCCCATACTCATTTGGTTTACGAGCCCTCATTCTATCCGATCCTCCGGTATAGGTCCGGTTTATTAACATAAGTTACCTATATTAGGTGCCGTTTGATTTCCGTGATCTCTAACATTGCCTGGTGGTTATCCTAGGACTTCTAAGCAATCTCAAGTGAATACATAGACCCCTCTTTTATTGTTTTCAAACTGTTTTGGGGTGAAACACATGTGCCTACTTGTTACTTTCATGCTTTCCTGTTTTCACATCATATACTTGCTATGTTCATTAGTACATTTATAGTACATGATTTACACTACAATGTTTTTCTATGTATGTTTACTTAGCATACTTAGTACATTGTTTTACTTTACATTTCTGCTATGTATGTTGACTGAGCATGCTAGCACATTGATTTACATTACATTAGTTGCATATGTTTACTCAACATATGGACACATTGTTTTACATTACATTTGTTGCATATGCTCAGCCAGCATATGAACACATTATATTACATTTTGAACCGTTGTAACTATTTGACTATGTGAACCGTTGTAACCATTTGACCATGCGAACCGTCATAATCATTTGATCATGTGAACCGTTGTAACTGTTGAACCGTGTGAACCGTATTTGACCATACATAAACATTTCTACAATTGTTAAACATTACATTTTGGTGGTTGTTTGGGTAAATGATTTGAGTAACGAGGCGACGTGTAATACGATAAAATCATGGTGGATACGCCGCTGGTACTTCCTATATATAAGTGCTTTTATGGTATTACATATCGTAGCGTTATTTAAACCATTTCAATTTAGACATATTACATATTACATCTACAATACAATCTTCACATAAACATCGTTTTACAAATAACTTAACTTATACAAACTCATTTCACATGGTTACTCATTTAACCATGCATTATTCTTTTATACATATATATATCATTTGATTTATTTATCACTTTTCAAATGATTTATGAAAGGAATCACTCAACAAGATTCATGGCTACTTTTTAAACAGTTTCTTTAAACACAAGTCATGAATCCTATTTTCATAAAACCTATGTATCTCACAGGCATTTTTATGCTGACGTACCTATTTTCACATGTGTTTTCAGGAGCTGTTGCATAAGTTGATCGAGACACACTTAGGCGGACCTGTGCCTTAGTGACTTAAAACGAAGCAAGAACTAGTTAATTTATGTTATGTACCCTTTGTTTCTTGTTTAAGACAATGTAACTCTCTTGATTGAGAAATACAAATATAACTTTAATTGCCATGGTTATGAAACAATTAATTCTGTTACAACACTCCCCGACGTTTCCGCCACGTTTTGTTGTTCTACGTAGTCGGTGTGTGACAGTTAGCAAAAGCAAACCTAAAGATAGCGAAGGCACCGGAAACTTACATGCCCGATACCGTGATAACGCATCCAGTCACGGTCGGCCTTAAGCTGATCCAAAGAAGACATCAGGCTATCTCTGGCCTCAGCAGCCTCCCTTGCCCGCACTTCAGCTT
>JARYGA010024877.1:0-67270 GCA_030545235.1 Helianthus tuberosus
TTGTATATTTTGAACAATTTGTGAATATGAAACATGTAAAGTGCAGCGGAAATGAAAACAAACTTTGTAAACACAATCAAAGGAGAGAATAGTTTGATAAACAATTGCTTCACATAGAGTCAAAGGATTTACAAATCAAAGCAAAAGATTACAGATATGCTTACAAACTAAACTCCCCCTCAGCCTGATGCCCCAAGGTTGGTTGCACACAAGATGAAAGGATTAGACATGAGGAGAAGAACCCGCTCAGTCAATCAAATGTAACAGTACAGGGTACTGTTACATTTATAGGCAAACCAAACCACTGAGGTATCTCAGCTGACGTCACCATGAAAGCGACGTCTAACAGCCTAACAACCTGTATCTACTGTCCTTACACAAACACTGCTATCCTAACCACTGACTATACATAAATAAAACAATTCACTAAACAGCTGCTCTCCCTTTATGTCAGTGCTTTACTCAAGGTTGATCAGTCCTTGACTGGGCAGTGCTTTATCATCAGTAGATAGGACCAGCAGTGTTGGATACTTCAGGGTTTTGATCAGCAGTTGAAGGACCAGCAGTAGTTGTATCTGAACAGCGGATAAAGATCATTAGTTGTTATGAATCACTTTCAAGGGGAAAGCTTAATGTAAACTGCTGCTTATTATGAATCCACTGTTGTGACCTGGTTTTGGCTTTACATTATCTGTTCCTCTGGTAGGGTTCAATCCCAACAGATACCAATTGTTAGGATCTGAGTTTCTTATGATTGTGCTTTGTTTTAATATAATGAAGATGAATTAAGATTAAGTGCAGCAGAAATAAGATGGAACAAACTTTCAACATAATCAAATAGAGAATTGTTTTAAGCAAACATGTTTAACATGAAATCGAATGATTATATTTATTACAATCTTCAATAACAATGCATGCATACATACAATCTCCCCCTTAGCCTGAGCTCATAGATGGTTTGTTCGTACAAAATGACTTGTGAAAGAAGAGAGCTAATAGAACAGTACAGGGTACTGTTCTATTTATAATACCGAACAAACCACTGAAGCATCTTTGCTGACATCACCATGAAAGTGACATCAAACCTCCTAACAACTTACAACTACTGCCTATTACAAACACTGCTAGACTAAACTACTGATCACATCAATACAAAGAAATAAACTAAACTACTGCTTCTCATTCCACTATAATACTCCTAGCAGTGCTTTGCTTCGTCAGCAGTACTTGAACCATGATCGTAGATTGAGCATCGGTGCTTTGTCTTCAACAGTCTTTAGGTCTTCATTAGTTGTTGAAGATCAGCAGCAGTTTGTGAAGGGCATTACTTATAAGTCATCAGATGTTAGGCCACATTCAAGGAGAAAGACTGATGCAAACATCTGCTTATACTGAATCCACTTATCTGATCCAGTTTTGGCTTTATCAACTGTTCCTTTGGTAGGGTTCAATCCCAACAGCTTTTTAAGAGATTATCTTAGTTATAGTGGTAGGCCCCTCTTGTGAAGATGACGTTACCCTCAACCTTTTGGTCTGAGTCAGTAGAGATATAGTCCTGCAAGGTCAGATTATTGAAAGATAATTAAATAAGTTATTAATGCAAAAAGTGGTAGGCTCCTCTTGTGAAGGCGACGTTACCCTCAACCTATTGGTCTGAGTCAACAGGGATACAGTCCCTCAAGGTCGGGTTATTGTTTTAATAGTAGTTTATAAATAAGGGATTACAAGTCGTTCTTACTTCCCCCGATTTGATGCTATCTTCCTCAAGCGAAGTCCTAATAAGCTTGAATCAGGTGCTCGCAGGATCTATACACTGAACAAGGCAAGAACTTTAACCAAACACCCTTCTAACCACCTTCCAAGTAGTTAACGCACTTTATATAGACCGTAAAGACATGAATGAGTGAATCAACAAAACATGAAGAATTAAATAAGTAAAGTTCACCTTCAATATAAAAAACTAGTTATTAAAGTCATTAATACATACCCAAATAAAAAGTGGCCAAAGATTGGAAATCAAAAGTAATACATAAAATATTTGTCTTCACCAAGTGATGTAAGAGATTTAGCCAAGCATGGCCTTTGTTTGACAAGAACTCTTTCGATCAATCTTTGATCCCGAGACTACTACACACTCTAAAAGATGAAAGATGGATGATGGTGGTGTGTGTTGGTGTTGTAGTGGTGGTGGACTGGTGGCAAGTGTGAGAGAAGTGGTTTGCTAAGAGATGAGTTGGAATGAAACCAAGCACCCCTATTTATAGCTGGAAACAAAGCCTTCATACGTCCCCGTGCCCACCTGGGACGGCCTCATGGTCTTCTATTTCTCTCCCTTCATTAACTGTAGTTGTCAGGTCTTGTACTAACACGCCCCTTGGTGACAGAACACGACCCCGTGGTGAGTGTACTTGTTGTACTATCACAGATTCTGTGAATCTTAGAGTTGACCACGGCCCGTGTTGAGTTGGCATGACCCCGTGTTGGTTTGTCTTTTGTTGTTGGCTTTTTCTGAAAGGAATCTTGACTGGGCACGGCCCCACGCCTGGTGGGTACGACCCCATGCCTAAGCTTCTGTTTTTGTTATTTTCTTGTTTTGGATGTGGATGGGGGTTCGGCAGGTTTTGTTAATCCTTCTTCTTTGTATTTGTGTTGGTTTTTGTTATTAATTTATTCCTTTAATTCGTTTATGCTCTTTTGATCGTATAAATTAAAAGTAAAAAAACAAGCTTTTTCCAACATTAGTACCGAAAAAGGGTTGATTTTATGTCTTGTTTGATGTAATTTATATGTTGTATTTTGCGCACATCAGTGAAACTCAACCTGCACAGCATGCCAGACCTCCAACTGCATTTGTGTCAAACTCTAATCTTGTCTGGGTTCAACCATCTCCAGCTTCACTTCCACCCTCATATGCTAATCCCCACCCTCCAACACAATAATCTTGCTATGTAAGTTCATCTAATCCTTATGGTAGATCGACATCTAACCCAAATACAGTTCATCTCGATACATCGAACTTTAGCAAAGTTAGTATAGAGGTTGCCAAGGAACACATGGAGCTTCTAAATACTTTGGTGAGTTCCTATTGCGGGTTAGTAGCTGGACAAGTTGGCAACATCAATTTTAACCAGTGAAGACAACGCGCAGATAGATAAGGAGGAGATGGATTTCACTGATATTAAATGGGCCTTTGCAAGTGCGGCGAGAAGAGCAAAAGACTTTATGCAGAAGACAGGAAGAACTAACCTAGAAAGCAGAAAGGATATTCCATATGGTTTTGACAAAGGGATGGTTACTTGTTTCAACTGCCGAGTAAAGGGGCTCTGTAAAAGAGAATGCACGAAGCCCTCACATCAAGGAAATCAGTATCCCTTCAACAGAAATCAAGTTACTAACAATGAAAGAGAAATGGTTCCTGCAAACAGGTCCAATCGAGCATTGATTATTCAGGCTGATGAAAGTTGTGATTGGTCTATACAATTAGCAAACAGTGGTGGAAGAGGAACCGCATGCTATGCATAAATTGTAAAGAATGGTAGCGATGGGGAATCTTCTGGAAATTATGATAGTTCTGGGTATAGCGATAGTTCAAGTGAAGAAAGATCTGAAGCTGGGATGAGGGAAAATGTTGATAGTGAGGTAGATGATGTGATTGCTAAAACTGAATCGACGGATAACAAGGAAGCAACTTTGGAACAGAAAATTGAACGCTCATCTTATGATTTTTCCAAGCATCTTTCAGAAGTTGGATCTTCTACTTTCTGTGCTGCCTTCATGGCTCGTTTGGATTGCCAATCCAGTCAGGTAAGTTTCAATAAACCTATCCTGTCTAAGTGTGTTGAATGTATGGTCTTAAAAGGTGAATACATAGAACTGGAAGGTAAATTTGATCACACCAAGAAGCATCATCAGAGTTTGATTGTGGATTTAACCAAGTGTACTTAGGCAAACACAACTCTTAAGAAAAATAAAAAGAATTCAAAACAACAATTGAAACCTTAAGGAAAGATAATTCTGAACTTAAGAAAACTATTCTTAAAAAATAAATTGGTATTAATAACTGCATTCATAACATTGATGAAACAAAGAGAAAGCTAGCCCATGCACTATGTAAACATGATGCAATCAAACTCAAGTTGGATAGTTACTCCAACTCAAGATATGGTTTGGATCATATCATCGATGTTCAAAAGAAGAAATGTAATGTAAAATGCATTGGCTATCAAGCTTGTCCTCCTCCTGTTAGATACAACTACACCAAAATGCTAGATGACGAGGATATGCCACATTTTGAACCCACAGTTCCTTTTGATCTTGCTGAGTTTACAGCTGGTCTTGGGTTCACTAAGGGTGCATCCTCAAGTCAAAGTCAATCGAATGAAGTCAACGATTCAAAGTCTGTGAATAATCAGAGTCCTCCCATTATTGAGGATTGTGATAGTTCGTATAATGAGTCAGATGAGGACAAACCTAAGAAGTCAGAGATGGTAACAAAAGCGGAAAACATACCTCTCAAAAATCACATTCTTTATGATCCACCTGCAAAACCATATGTGACTGCTACGGTCAAGTCTATTGAACCTTCTGTTGAGAGTTGTGAAAGCGTGAACTTGCTTTACACATCTGATAAAATATATTTAGATAAAGATTTCCCAATAAAAAATGTCAATCAATCCTTGATTGATAAAGTTTTTGAGGATTCTACTAGTAAGTTTTTGGGTAACTCGAGCCCAAGAGTTGTAGTAACTTAGTGTGCTCCTATCCCAAAATCCAAAGTTAGAAAGAAATACGGGAATCAAAAATTGCAATCTCAATAAAATCAACAAAAGCAAAGTCACTCTAACCAAGGAAAAGGAAAAGGCAAACAAAGCCAAAACAAGAAGAAGGTTCAGAATGTGAACTTCGTGAAATCCCGAGGGACTAATAAAATTGAATCTTTTGAAAACAAATCCAACACGGATTTTGTTATACAAAGTTAAGTTTTGAAAAGAAACAGTCAAAACAACTACACACAAACTGTTGTGATGTAGGACCAAGTAACTCAAGATCACGAAGCTCATCATCGAGTTATCACAGTCATGATACTCCGAGGTTTGTTGAGCGGAGATCATGCTTTGAATGCGGTGGGTATGGACACATTGTCAAAAACTGTCCATATCTTACCAATGGAAAAAACAAAAGTTGATGCCTCCCATGGTAACAGTTACCATACAAGATCTGTTTCACCAAAACAGGACCCTCGTCTTGTTAAACATTGAGAAGTGAAATAGAAAAAGAAATAAAGAAAAGAGGTTGAAAATGTTTTGAAACCAGAGGTTGTCCAAACACAGTCGGTAAAACAAGATGTTAAGAATGAAAAACAGAAACAGGTATGGAAACCAAAACCAGTAACTGTTTCGAGGGGAGTTCAATCAATTCCGAATCATCGGGAAATCGAAGTCACAATTCTCGATGATGTCGTACGACCCAAGTCAATGAAGGCTTAGGTCCACCTATCCAACTAATCTTTAAGTGAGTGTTCAGGGTGTTCCAGGAGGAACTATTGATAGTCATAGGTTTTTGAAAGTGGAACATCCAGCACCTGATCGGAGACATGCGGCTCCAACACAATGTTAAATCCAGGAGATTAATGTTTCCTTTGATGGACAGAGAAAAAGAAAAGAAGATAAAATGTAACACCCTGACCTGATTCGGGTTGACGTGTCACCCAATACAATATCAGAGACATTTTAAAACATAACTAAATAAAACATTAAATCCCAAGTTTAAAAAATCTAAAACTACACAACTGTCTTAACAGAAAATGAAAGTGTCTAAAATATTAAATAGCAAAAATATTTAAATTCCTTATTTCCAGCTCTAGCCATTTAGTTTTCTCTCTTCGCACTTTTTCTCCTGTTCCCCTGAGTACCTGTTTAACAAATAAGAGAAAACAAAAAAGAACACGGCTGAGCCAAAAATTGCCCAGTAACGGAAAAACAATAGCAATAACGGAAATTTCGATGAGAACGATCAATACATTACATGGTCAATGGTGAACAATACTAAGTCAATAACAATGTAGCGATATGGTCAATACTATACGATAGTCAATTAATACGATAATAATCTATGTGGAAATACCCATGTGAGCCAATGACAATAAACAATAAGGAATGTGTACATTAGCTGCAGTTCCAATGTACCAATATGTAGAGGGGGTGTGGGCACACACACCTATCCCAATACCAATAAGTAACAATAATATCCTAGGATCGATTCATATGCCTCTCAAATATCAATAATCAATAAACAATAAATTCTAATATAGAGATGCCGTGAACTAATCGCACCGTCACGGATAGTGCACGTCATCGGTGCTGATGATGAAGCCCTATGTCCCCATAGGTGGATGTGCTCGGGTATTGAGGTCAATAAAGCGATACACTTAAGTCAAAGTAACCCGTACAATAATGCACTTCTATGGCAATAATCAATGATCAATGGGAACCTGCGATAATGAGCCTAGGAATTTATCTATTGCATGTGAAACAAAGGAAACAATTTAATTCAATACTTGATATTGTAACTAATAGGAAGCAATGATACAATTCGATGAACTAGATACTACGAGTACAATAATAATATAAAACGCTATGAGAAAAAGACCATAAAATACGTACTTTAACTCAAACGTAACAACACAAAACTAAAGAACGTCCTCAATTAACATGAAAACCTACATAATACATATATTCTGTTTTAGACTTTTTGTTACTAGTAACAAATGTTTTGACTGTAAAAGTTAAATTATTTTATTGACTTACTACAAACTTATATTATAGTCCTTAACCATTTACATGTTTAGTTGCTACTGTTGTGTTTTTGAGCAATCTGTATGAATAATAAAATTGGTTCATACTTATTTAATATGCAGTACGAAAAGTTTATAAAGATTTAATCAACAACATACAACACTTTAAATAATGAAAGTAGTATTTGAGAAAATATTATAATCGTCGACAACTAGTGATTCTGATAAACTACAGTAATATACTATGGTAGTGTTCGTTTCCTGGATTATAATGGAATTGGAATGGGAATTCGCGCAGAAATTGAAATTTGATTTGTAATTCAGGTGTGTTTGTTTTGCAAAATTGAATGAAATTTGGATGGAATTGGAATGTAGATTCCTTCCTTATGTTGTTCAATTCCAATTCATTTTCTTGTTGAAACCAACAAAATAAGGAGTGATATCAACATTCCAATTCCATCAAGATTCCATTCCATTCCTGTGAAACGAACACTACCTATATGTTTGCTAGATATAATACTAGTAATAAAATAATTGCAAATGTGATGGTGGATGTATACGTGTAACACTTCAAGGATGAACAATTATCAAAATAGGTTTCTTTGTTTCATAATAAAATCATATATATATATATATATATATATATATAGGGGAGGGTTATCTTGAGAACGCTAAATATTGCGAGAACCGTGAGAATGAATGAAAAAACCAATCAAAATCGAATTTTTTTTAATACAAACCTCATTGTAATAAAAATACAACATCAAATAATTCATTTCTCCTCTCAAAATCACTCTTACTAGATTTTTTACACATGTGTAACTCTCAAAATCACCCTTACTAGATTTTTTACAGATGTGTAAATATAACAAATTTACACATGTGTAAATGGCAAACTTACACATGTGTAAATTTTATTTATTTACGAATTCACGAAAATTTAAACGTGTAAATTTAATTTCTAACATTGTATTCGAATAATAATGATAAGTTTAAAAAGAAATTTTGAATTTGAATTGTTTTTGACCAAGTTCTCGTAGTTTTTCATTCGTTCTCACGGTTCTCGCGATATTTAGCGTTCTCATTTAAACCCTCCCCTATATATATATATACATATATACAAGTGTGAGAAGTGTATTATAACACTATATAACAAATATAACACTATAGTTTGTCTGATAGCATGTCTATGATAGATGTATAGTGTTATATATTATTATATAGTGTCATAATAGTGTTGCAAAGTGTTATATGGTGTTATATGGTGTTACATATTGTTATACAGTGTTTATATGGTGTTATATAGTGTTATATATAGTGTTATAATACACTTCTCGCACTTCTGGATTAATGTACAGGATCCCTACCCTATATGTATATATATATATATATATAGAGAGAGAGAGAGAGAGAGAGAGAGTTAGGATCCTGTAAAAAAGGCCCAAAGTGTGAGAAAGGTAAGAAAGAATCTCAGCCATTAGATCTTTTGATCTAATGGTTAAGATCAATAGGGACCAAATTGTAAAATATTTTTATTAATTTGGACTGAATTGAAATATCTAGGGGCAATTGTGTCTTTTTATACCCATTTTCTAAATCAAAATCCCTACAATTTCTCTCTCTCTCTCTCTCCAGATCTCTCTCTATCATACGTTCAGAATTTCTCTCTCCAAGACCAACTCCAAGACCACCACGAATCGGAAGATTAAACATCAATCGGAAGCCGGTGTCGGAGTGCGAAGAGGGTGCGCGACGACGGCTTGGGTTCGACGACGGTTGTTGAAGACGATCGTTGTTGATAAATTACTGTGTCGAACGGTGGCAGAAGCCGGTGGTGGAAGTCGGTGTCGGAAGCGGTTGTTGAAGACGATCGTTGTTGATAAATTACTGTGTCGGACGGTGGCGGAAGCCGGTTTCGGACGACGGTTGCTGATAAATTACTGTCGGGTGGTTGGGTTCGACGACGGCGGTGGCGGATGGGCAGTGGTGGTGCCGGCAGCGGAGAAGAAGATGATACAGAGATGTAAGGATTTTTTAATGGTGTTATTTTTCTTTTCATTAATGGTGTTATTTTCTTCTCTGAATGGTGTTGTTTTTCTTTTCATTAATGGTGTTTTTTTCTTTTCTTAATGGTGTTTTTTTTCTTTTACTGAATGGTGTTATTTTGTTACTGAATGGTGTTATTTTCCTTTATTAGTGGTGTTTTTATTTACTGAATGGTGTTTTTTTGTTTACTGAATGATGTTATATTTTGTTTACTGAATGGTGTTATTTTGTTTACTGAATGGTGTTATATTTTGTTTACTGAATGGTGTTATTTTTGTTTCTAAATGGTGTTATTTTGTTTCTGTATGAATTTTTTTAAAACACCATGTCATGAACATGGATCTGATTCTGTGAATGATGCAAAAAAAATTAAAATGAATGATGTTATGGACGGTTATATTCCTTAAATCAAGGATTTTCTCTCTCCAAATCCTTAAATCAAGGATTACCATATTTGAATTTGTTAATGCATTTACAATCTTACCCTTTTCAATTAATTTAGGTCTAATGGTTGAGATTCTTTCTTAACTTTCTCACACTTTTGGTCTTTTTTACAATAACTCCACCCTATATATATATATATATAGGGAGAAGATCATGCGAGAACCACCTCATATTGCGAGAACCGCGAGAACCAATGTGAACACATGGCAAAATTGTAATTATGTGATTTCTAATAAAAACACGCGCTCTGTTACACATCTTCTAACCTAGGGTTTCATTCATCTGATGAACAAAGATCTTGTATTCATCGACGATGAAGACCGACGGCATTCAATCATTCACCAAATTTCACGTCGGCGACATCCTGGCACGGTGTTTCCGGCAGCATTCACGACTAACAACCCACCATTTACATCATCTACATGGCATACTCTGATTCATCACGTGTCGAACCTCACACATCTGATGTTCCTCCTCATACATTCTCTGATAATCCTCCTCATACGATATATACGATGAATTTTGGAATATCAGATGGTAAAATCGATATGACGAACGGTTTATAGTGTACCGCTATTGAAAGGACGAAGACGAATTGCTGATGTAATCGGGACGAAGAAGAACTACTGAGAACTGCTGATGCCTGTGAGCTGATAACTGTTGATGCAATTTATGTGTCGAACGTGATTTTTGTATAAATACACCATGTGCAATGGAATACGATATGTAAATGTTAAATAAAAAGGTTAGAAGCTGTTGATTATTTAGTATTATTATTATATTTTTTTAGTAATTAAATCTGAGTTTTTGCACATGTGCATCATTGTATTACTTTTTTTTGTTAATAATGTAATCGGAACTTGTGTTTCCATTTGATTGAATGTTTTTTTACCTTGCCAGATGCTAGGTGTTTCTGAGAAAGCCTGCTTAGTGGTGGAAGATAGTGTTATTGGCCTACAGGTTGACCATTTGCCATATCCAGTCTTCAATATTGATTGCTTACAACTATTTCTTCAATGAATAATGGATTCAAACCGAATAAACTCTGCAGGAAGCAACAAAAGCTGGAATGTCTTGCGTGATTACCTACACATATTCAACCTCAGAACAGGACATTACGGATGACATAACGAAATACCCCGACTTAAGTGACATAAGGTATGGTAACAGTTTCGATTTTCATTTAGTGGGCGGGTTGTTAACGGGTCAAAATGGATAACTTTTATAAATCAAGGTTTTATGTGCGATATATACATTTTCAACCCATATTTTTCTAAGCTAGTTTGCAACTTGTGGATTGACATTAAATTGTGGGATCATATCAACTAAAGCTGTTCATATATAGTTTTATGTAACAGAGTTGACCATAAAGTCATACCATTACATTTGTCTTACTACATATGATTATGAAGTTGTGGTAACTTGTAATCTTATTCTGAAAATATATACATAAATCATACGATTTTGTATTGATACAAGATCTTTATTACTTATAAAGTAATCATATTATATACACTGTTGCAGATGTCACAGAACCATTGCTGGTTGAGGTCAATTAGATATACCATCTTGCATGCCATGCTTCATCGATTTTCTATAAATACAATGTTGTAAAGGTGTGTATTCGTCCTCATCCACATTGCAGCTAGCAACTACAACAATTTGTTATGTCCCTTTCACTTAATGCCTCCAAAAATGATTATAACGGAACCTTAAGGAATGTGTAATTCTTGACAGACAATAAAGACGAACGTGATTGGCACGCTAAATATGATTTGTCTTGCAAAGAGAGTTGGCACAAGGTTCAAAGATTGTTCTATAATTCTGATGCTGACATTGTTGGTGCTGCTGACATTGTTGGTCAATTTGTTTCTTAATGGACTATTTATGCGTTTTATAATATATTCATCATTGCCATCATCCTAATTTGTTATCAGTTATGTATTACATGTAATTATTTATGATTTTATTATTACCCACTTAACATAATGTAATTTTATTACTACCCATTTAACTTACAATATTAATATTAATGCGTAACTTACAATATGCACATGTGCATACGTATCTACCAGTTGTATCTAACAGTTGAATCCACTTGTTTATTGATATACCATTGTTTATTATTATACATGTTACTAATATTAATATAAAACCATTTGTTGTACCTTACATATAAATGTACCAATTTGTAATACATTACATACTACACTGTACGTTATATAACTTTATGCACATGTGCATACCCATCATTTAATTTATTAACCAACATAATATAACATAGTTTAACAATCGTGTACATCTATAACACATTATATATTACTAACACTTAACATAATGTAATTTTATTACTACCCATTTAACTTACAATATTAATATTAATGCCTAACTTACAATATGCACATGTGCATACGTATCTACCAGTTGTATCTAACAGTTGAATCCACTTGTTTATTGATATACCATTGTTTATTATTATACATGTTACTAATATTAATATAAAACCATTTGTTGTACCTTACATATAAATATACCAATTTGTAATACATTACATACTACACTGTACGTTATATAACTTTATGCACATGTGCATACCCATCATTTAATTTATTAACCAACATAATATAACATAGTTTAACAATCGTGTACATCTATAACACATTATATATTACTAACACTTAACATAATGTAATTTTATTACTACCCATTTAACTTACAATATTAATATTAAATGCCTAACTTACAATATGCACATGTGCATACGTATATACCAGTTGTATCTAACAGTTGAATCCACTTGTTTATTGATATACCATTGTTTATTATTATACCTGTTACTAATATTAATATAAAACCATTTGTTGTACCTTACATATAAATATACCAATTTGTAATACATTACATACTACACTGTACGTTATATAACTTTATGCACATGTGCATACCCATCATTTAATTTATTAACCAACATAATATAACATATTTTAACAATTGTGTACATCTATAACACATTGTATATTACTAACACGCATTTAATCATTACTAACATTCATTACCAACCATCTTGTTAGTTTAACCATTTTAATGCACATGTGCATAAACAACAACAACCAATACGAACTCCCCTATATCAGCTAAAATACCAACTGATTACTATATCAACTACTATACCAGCTGTTGTCAACCAAAAGTATTAGTGTCACAATAGACCACTTCCAACCACAGTTAACCAAAACTATAAACGACATCATAACAAAGTACCATCTGAAGTGTTAAAACAAACAAAACAAAACAAAGTACTAGTTTCATTAACATAAATCACCAACAAAACAGAAATACTATAGGTTGCTAAAGTTAATAACCTGCTGTGTTAACTCATACCCTCAAACTTATCCTCATTCTTCCATTTGTCAAGCATATTCCAACATTTTTCTTGTTTCATCGCCTCTTTGTCTAACGTTTTCCGCATTTTTCATCTCTCTAACCACGTGTTGTCTCTTTTGCAAGTTCCATAACAGTTTCCTTGTACACGTTTGCCTCTGATAATAACAGTTTTGTTGCTATCTTCATCATCAATTTTTTCAGTTGTATGTCTTGAATATCTTTCCGCGTACTAAAACCGCATTCAAACTTGACATCGCTCCATTTGTACATCTCCATATGTCGCATAGCGAACACACCGCAATCGTTGAAATTATCACTCGTTGCCCATTCCAATTTTTTCTGTTTAACATATGTCCAAACACATTAATACATGTATGAAATGTTTGTACACACTAATGCACATGTGCATTTTAAATATTGATTAAAAGTTCTAAATAACACATACCATCAACAAAATTGTCATCTTTATCACCAACTTTAGATGTTGATAACCTTCTGTTCTTTGCCATGCGCACCTCACCGACACCTTTGTTTGGTGTTTCCACCTGTTTCCGTTTATTATTCCTCACCTTCATGTCCTTTTCTACAACGTTTTTCACATCTGCATTCATAAACTCAATATGTTTATACAAATTATACTAATAAAAACAACATTAATGTAATGATGCACGTGTGCATGAAATAACTTTTAATTAATGAACATCCAAAATATTAATTATAAATAATCAAATATTCTAACCTTTTTGTTTACCATGCATATACTTTTCCGTTGTGAATGCGTCTTACAATGATGACCCTTCGTCCCTCGACTTTAATACAAATATAACTTTTTTTCATTTTCTTTTCCAACTTGCTTTCCATTGCAATTCTACAATGAACATGTGCATATATGTTAAATGCCTTAATAACCTAGTATGACAATTTACGCGCATGCACATAGTAACTTATTTTGTCATTTTATGCACATGTGCATATATGTATATATCACACCACAATATCTTGTTACCACATTCTAACATAAAATACATTTGTGCATAACTATTCACATGTTATTACAAAATATGCACACGTGCATATTAAATTAATATGACAATCTATGCACATGTTCATAACTATATATCACACAAACTTACCTTAATAACATATTCTGTTAAACATCTGATGTAAACATATGAACATGTGCATGACAATATTTTTGATAATACACACCAAAGTTTGAATTAACAAATTATATATAATATAAAGAAGTACGAACGAATTGTGTAAACTTGCAAAATGTCTCGCGAACTATGCACATGTGCATATTGAACTATTATGACAATATATGCACATGTGCATAACTATGTATCACACAAACTTACCTTAATAACATATTCTATTAAACCTAGTTAAATCTATGATGTAAACATATGCACATGTGCATAACAGTGCATAACTATGTATCACACAAACTTACCTTAATAACATATTCTATTAAACATAGTTAAATCTATGATGTAAACAAATGCACATGTGCATAACAAAATATATCACAATACAGAATGAAGTTTGAATCACCAAATTGCACAATATCTATGTTAAACCGCATACGTAACGGTGATTATGACGGCGATTTCCGACTATACTGCCATATTGACTATTAATATAATCACGTTGCCCTAATTATGAACGAAATAGAGATCCACGATGTTTTTAATCACGTTGCTGTAATTACAAATGGATGAAGAATATACGATCGATGATTATGTTCCTAATATAAATTATACGACTCATTATGGACGAATTTTAGGAACTAACCTCAATTATATGACGAAATCTGAAATATATGCTTGTAAAATATCAAATCTCCGAGAAAATTTCACTCCAAATGCTTCGAAATGGTGAACTGGTGATCGTGAATGTGATTATGTATTTGAAACATATGAACTGAATCGATATGATGGTGAGGTGTTGAGATAATCGTGAAAGATAATCAGATTCAGATTGGGGAGATAGATTGGGGATATTTCTTGGACGTGAATGATATTATTAGATATAGTTAATTTTCTGATTGAAGTCCGATAATATGCGCCTGTTTTAAAAGTTGGTTGGGTATTTACAAAATTGCCCCCTGTTCACATTGGTTCTCGCGGTTCTCGCAATAAGGGTGGTTCTCGCAATAACTCCTCCCTATATATATATATATATATATATATATATATATAGGGGAGGGTTATCTTGAGAACGCTAAATATTGCGAGAACCGTGAGAACGAATGAAAAAACCAATCAAAACCAATTTTTTTTAAAACAAACCTCATTGTAATTAAGATACAACATCAAGAAAAGAATTTACAACATCAAATAATTCATTTCTTCTTTCAAAATCACTCTTTTTAGTTTTTTTACACATGTGTAAACATAACAGATTTACACATGTGTAAATGGCAAACTTACACATGTGTAAATTTTCTTTATTTACGAATTCGCGTAAATTTAAACGTGTAAATTTAATTTCTAACATTGTATTCGAATAATAATGATAAGTGTAGAAATTTTTTTTGAATTTGAATTGTTTTTGACCAAGTTCTCGTGGTTTTTTCATTTGTTCTCACAGTTCTCGCGATATTTAGCGTTCTCATTTAAACCCTCCCCTATATATATATATATATATATATATATATATATATATATATAACAGATTAACGTTAATGTCCTATTTAATTTTTCTCAAAATTTAATTAAATGATTTTACATCAGTAGTAAAAGAATTTTAAAACAACACTAATAGAATAAAATTGTACTTAAAGTGTTGTACTGTACAAGTGTTACAAGCCACTATCATATGTGGTTGAACCTCTTTTATTTAGTTTACTTTTATATATATATATATATATGGGAGGTTCATTTGAGAAGAATATTTTATTGAGAAAAAAAAAGAACAAAGGGTACAATTGAAAAATATTAATAAGTTTTTCTTTCATCTCATTTATTACTATCTTTAATTAATTAATTAGTCATAAATAATATAATTCTCTACACTAATCTTTTTTGCCTACATAAATCAAAAGTTATCCTACACATTTCGAAATTTATCATACACATATTTAAATTTATCCAACACAACTCTTAATTTATCCTACACACTTAGTAATATGTCTTACACTCTAAATTATTTTTTCCTTATTTTTTTGAAAAAATATATAATTTGAAAATAAGTTAGAAATTTAATGTAGTTATATATATTAAAGAGTAAGACTAGAATTAACGATATATATAAATTTACAAATATACTCTTATATTAAAATTAAATACAAATATTAAATGAAGTAAAATAAAGAATTCTTATTGGTTAAAACTTCTTCTTTTTTTTTTCTTACAAAAAAAATTCTTCTTGTTTGAACCCTCCTATATATATATATATATATATATATATTATTTGTTCGTCTTTTTCATATGTATGAGGAGAATGATCTATAACCTTACTACTAACTCAATTAAATAGGGGAATACACAAACAAAGGATTAACACCGGTACCATAAGACACGAATGGAAATCAATGTCGTCACCGGTGATCAAAGAAAAGTACTACGGTGGTTTAGCCGGGTTAACGTCGGTGGTGTTCAGGTTGCGTCAATCAACAATGAGATGAAGCAACTACGAACGAAGATTATTATTCATCCGATGATTGAGTTACCAAGCAAGGAGAAGAACACCACGTGAAAATAAAGGAAACGATACCTTACTTTTCAAACAAATTTAAGCAAAACCAACGATTTTGAGCTCCCAAGTGATCGAACGGAGATAATCAAAGTGATCAGCAACAAAGGTTGAAAGCGTCTTCAAATCCAACCGATGGTACCATGGAAAGATGACTGACGAGGGCAGTCGGATGGTGTGTTGCGGTGACGATTCACCGGATTCTTCAACGTAGGCAACTACTCGAATAGGAGTGGAGGTGGTGCGATGGAGGTTCCTGTGAATATGTGGTATTCGATTGAGAACGTGGGGTCTTTAAAACGAATATGCCACCGATTCTTTGGCCATTCAGTTGAACGAAATGAATTCGGCGATAAGGATTTTGAACGAAGGTCAAAGATAAAATCTATTTTATTATTAATATTATTAATCAGTTTTCTTCTATTAAAATTTTTAATTATATTAGTTGACACATTGATCAAGATACAATTAGCAAATATGGTTTGCTGTCTTTTATTTACAACTTCTTAAACTTAGTTTTCTTTATTGTTCTCGTTATTATCATAGTATTTAGGGTTATGATATAAATTATTAATCAATCAACTTATGCCGTGATACTTATATGGTTTATTTGATTTGGATTTTAAAAATCATCGTATATTACATAAAATGTCCGGTGAAGGAATGATGATGAATGAAGTTGAAAACTTCAACAAAATGAAAAATGTGCCAAAAATAAAACTTCGACAAAATATAAAATGTGCCAAAAATTTGATTGTTATCGCTATGATCAGGTCAAGAGGATAGATTCCAACGAAATGTACGTGCCTGCCGCACGTCTAAAGCCTTTCAAGATTCATGGCTTATTCTCCCATAAGAAGTTTAAGACTTACAAGATGAACGTGCAGTGTACATTTCTCTACGGTGTGTTGAAGAAAATGTGTTTGTTGAACAAACCAAGCGAGTGTGCGGATACCTTGGTGTGGATTGAACAACCGCACACTACTTCTGAAGGAGAAAGACGAATATCTTTGCTGATGCAAAAGTATGTGGAAGACATCATGTATGAACCGACCATTGTAAATCTCGAAAACGGATCTTTCAGTGATATCAAACAACATATTGATTGTGAGGAATCCAATCAATAAGTGATTCAAGAAAAACCAAAAAATAAGAAATACGAAGAACACCAAAAACACTTTTCAACACGTGCACACGATTCTATTATTATGACTAGCAAAATAGTCTAGTACAAGTGTTCTTCACAACCAAATCGCCTCCTTCTCTCTAACTCTAGAATTTGTGTAACATTGAGGCTAACACTAAAACAGGATAAAAACTTGTTTATATACCTACTCAAGCCCACTTCCCTACATGGGCTCCCCTTGAGCGTGCTTGGCCCACATGGCCTAAAGCTTGGCCTAGGTAACCTATAAAGGTCCAAAATCTAATAATAACTAACTTGGTAAGTCCCAGTTCGTAACCGTAGCCCGTTGTGTTAATTTGATGCATCAGTCTCACACTTTAGGGCCTAATAATCTCCCCCCTAGACTGATGCCATCAAATTGTCTTCATAACATGAATTCAGCAACGTCTTCAATGAAGTATATGGTTGTCACTATGCTGCAGTTGTTGTGGAAGTTCTTGACTTCTAAACTCTCAGCACTAGGTCTCTTTCTTCAGCTCTTGTGGTTAGCTTCATATCAGGATCACGATCAGCATATGCTTGAAACATCTTTGTCAAAAAGAATGTTAAAGGAGGATTCTCAGCAACTCTATTCTTGTTCGATCTTTCTCTCTTTCAAGCATGTTAACAGTACTTCTTCAAATGCACTATCACTGTCACACGGTAACTCGAATCTGGTTCTACTGACTCAGGTACATCTGGTTGTTGTGATGCTTCATGCTTTCTCAGCAGCTAACAGCATCTCATTTTTCGTTAATCCCTGTTTCTTGATTGAAATCAAGTTCTACGCATGCTCAGAAATTCATAAGCAAACATTTCTTATGAAATCAAGTTCTGCGCATGCTCATAATTTAAATTATTTTAACTTTTGATGATCGGTCAATTCTTCAAGAACGATTATATTTTTAATTTTAGGAAAACAAATAAACACTCTATTTTAGGATTTTTGGCTTTATAGAAAAGCAAGACACTACTTTTGTATTTTTGAAATTTTAATTTTTTAATTTTTTAATTTTAAGAATTAAAACAAATAAAAACTCAAAATATAAACAACTACCATAATATACAATTACAATTGCAATGGGTTCAAAATTCGTTCTTAGACAGACTAAGGAACACTTTTCAGTACGAGCCTAATCAAACTGGTCTATGTGATTGCCAATATGTTTGTTCACTAAAACTTTAACGCTCAACTTTCAATTTTTCAACTTCGTGATATGCTTAAGGTAATATTATGCTATTATACCCGTGTGTCCCATTCCAAGGCATACCCCCGCGATCAAGGTAAACACAACGATTCATCGTAACATGTGAGTATACTGATGTCATCCTTTTTAATTTACAACGTTAGATCATTGGTGACAGAGCAGTACTTTCGTACAGCAGAGCGACCAATGATTGTGTCCAACGAGGGCGAGGCAAATACCATTTTGGTACAAATTTGGCTCTTTGAGCATTGGGAATTTTCTCATTTTGAGATTTGATTCCTTAGGGTTTTTGTCCTCTTGGGATCTTTTAAGATACCCTGACTGTGTCTAGGTCTGCATACAATCTGGATGCAATAGAAGGACAACTAAGATATCCCTGGATGATTCAAAAATATAAAGACCTAAAACCTCAGATGTTGGCTATCAATCAACGTAACAATTAAGACAATAAAATCATACGGTGTTGGTATGTTACGCACATGGTACATAGTTCGTTATGTTTATATCACTTAGTATCTTTTATCATTTTGAGTGTCAAGCCTATCGACATATTGCAGTAGATCCTACTCTTTTCAGCTATGGCACCTTACATGTGTTAGTCAAGCCATTTAACACGAACATATATTTTATTTCCAACTCATGCAATTTTTCTTTTTGGCTTTTTCATTGTTTATTTTTCTCCCCTTAAAACAATGCATATTTACAGCAAACTATTTTTGGATTTTTCTGAGTTTTCTCCCCCTAAAATATATATATCTGTCTCTCCCCCCTAAATTTGTGCATTGTAGGATCGTTTGCACGACCAAAACAAGTCGTTCAGAAGAGTTCTAACCAATACGAGAGGCGGAAACAAACGTACTGATGTTGAATCAGCTTGATATACATATTAACTGTCTTGTTTACTGATTTGAAAGCATTTTACAGGCTAGAGACACTTCGGCAGCACCTCGGCTCCTGGAATCAAAAGTTACAAATGAAATGATAGGACAGGTATATATAGACTAGCCATTTCACATGGAATGGGAATGCCCATTTCGTACGAAATGGACAATGTCCATTTCGTGGGAAATGGCCTCATCCATTTCGTGCGAAATGACATGTTTTGCCTAAAAACCTATTTTCTTGTACTTCGTGCCCTGATCTATCATTTCTATTTACAAGACTCGATACAAGACGAAGTCGACAGACATATGCACCAACAGACTCCCCCTTGGATGTCGACGAGTCTGTAGTGTCGAGTCTTCAGTATGTCAAGTCTTTAGTCTTGATCAGTCTTCAACCTCTTTCCAAAATATTTGACACTAAAGCATCCTTCAATACTCTCTCTTCTCTTCTTATCTTCAGAATCTCACCCTGACTATTCATGGATCGAAACCTGGCTCTCCAAAAACTTTATCAGGTCTTTTGATTCGTTAAATTCTTCAGCATCTGCAGCTTTTTCATCTCGAACACTGTTCCAGGATCTAACTCTGGCTCTAACATCGTCAAACTCCCCCTTTCGTTAAGCTGGGATCGCAGTCTGGAATTAGCTATCGTCTTGAGATCGAATCGTGGCTCAAACCTGTACGAATCTCTTCCAATTGTAATATAAACAATTTTGACATTGATAAGCTTCTTGAGTTTGTAACATTCAAAATTTTGATTCAGATTAATGAACCATTTAAACATTTCAAAATTATTTCACATCACAAAAAACTCTCCCAACCCTGTTGTTCATCATGTTTAGCACTTGGAATTTTGAAAATCAGCTTTCCAGCATCAGTTGTCAAGAATCTTTTTGGATTTTTCAAAAAAAATTATGCTAAAAACACAATCTTTTTGTATTTTGTTTTTAATGAAAAGCAGTAAACAAATATTTACAGACACTATTTTTTCGAGTTTGCGTAAGAGAATCATATCAGCTTTTGACAAGTCACTCGCACCGTTGAGCTTTAAACACTTTAAGTTCTAATCGATTCACATAGATTGACCATATAATTGTCCTCTTAAACTCAATCTAAAAACTTTCGAAATTCTTACCGATATGTTAAGATATATTAATTTTGTACTAAATTCTTATGGACCCCACGATCTCAGCATATCCCCCCATCATGCAATACACTGACTCAAGTAATGCCTTTAAACTTTCATCAACTGTGATATATGCGAAAACAACGCAGAATGTTTAAACATTAACAATCAGGTCGATCTTTCGATACGCAGAGAAAGTCCAATGTTTAAACAAAATAAGAAATAGAAACAAGTTGAATATGTTTAGATCTTAACCACCAGTTCGATATTCACATATACGCAGAGATGGTCCAAGATTTAAACGAAACACCAAGAAAAATAAAGCAGAATGTTCAGGCACTAACATCCAGTTCGATACTCACGTATACAAAGAGGATGTCCAATGCTTAAACAAAATAAAGAAATCAAACAAGTTTAAATCTTTGCAAAATGAAATGCACAATCACAGTGACTTTTTCAGCAAGTTGTGAAAGCTCACAAACTAACCGGTTTTTATGCTCTTTTAGCATTCAGTGATTACTGAGTAGGTACACAGTCACGAAGGATAAAACTAAGTACTATGCTTTCAACCGTGTTTCCCACTAGAACTAGACTTTTTCATTTAAGTTTGTATCGTTATCGCAAATCTACTAGTCTAGCTGAGCCTATCGTCACATCTTTAGTAAGACCGTTTATCACATTTCCATTTCTTTAGCATACTGTGACCGTCTAACTGATGTACTATCACTTCCTCTTTTTCACAACAAAACTCTTTTTCATTTTCTCATGTTTTTTTTGTTTTTGAAAATTTTATCATGTTTTTGGATTTTTCAAATTTTCGAAATTTCTAAAAATTTTTACTCCCCCTAAAATCAAAAATATGTTTCAATTTTTGATTTTTCAAGGAAAATTTGAAAACAAACTGTACAAGTAAAGCGACAACTGTTGTGAATTGCTTCAAATCGCCATCCCTTTGGCATAAACAATCAGAACTCCCCCTGACAACAAACTATTTTTTCATTATGATTTCAAAACACTTAAGTTTTTTTTAATCAAAATGGTTTTTCCGGAAAATAAGTTTTGTTGATTTTCACAAACCACTTGTAGGTTAGGGGTTTCATCACATTGTTTTCTCAACCATTTGTATGAAGGTTAAATCAAGTTCAACTTAATGACCTTGATTAACCACTTGTCGGAGAAAACCTCTTTTTCAACCACATGTAGGTACAATCATACCATTTCTAAACTAATAATATGACAATTTTAAAGAATACTACCACTTGTAAGTTTTCCAAACAAACATTTTCAAGAATGATGCCGAGTCCTGCTCCACGATTACCAACTTGGGAGCTCCGGCAAGTCAGGATTTTTATTTAAAGAGATCCACCCAAGCCTGACGGTTCTTGGGTTATTCCGAGTTATTATCACTCGGTTTCTGAACATTTTTAGATTTGAAATTTTCAGTCTGCAATGATGGAAAGTTGACATCATCCTTTTGCAGAACTGACTTTTCTCTTTTTAGATCAACACATGGCTCCTTTGACTTTGACGAGTCAGATTCATCGCCAAAACATGGCTCCTTTGCTTTCGAAGAAACAAATTCATCACCAGAAAGTGGCTCCTTTGTTTCCAAAGAAACAAATTCATTGCCAACCTTTATTGGAACCCAATCCACACAGGATTTAAGTTTTCCAAATCCATCAACCTGTGACATGAACGACTTTCACAGTTTCTTTTACACTCAAAAACTTTGATAAAGATTTTAACCGAAAAATAAACTTTCTTTGATTTTTTATCAGTTTGATTAGTCAATTTTTCTTTCTTTATCCTCTCTTTTGTCCTCGGATACAAAAGTTGATTCAGATAAAAGTTCTGATAAATCGTTTTGCTCTTCAAAGAATGATCAGTCAAGCAAAATGACTTGTAGGATCGTTTGCACGACCAAAACGAGTCGTTCAGAAGAGTTCTAACCAATACGAGAGGCGGAAACAAACGTATTGATGTTGAATCAGCTTGATATACACATTAATTGTCTTGTTTATTGATTTAAAAGCATTTTACAGGCTAGAGACACTTCGGCAGCACCTCGGCTCCCGGAATCAAAAGTTACATACGAAATGACAGGACAGTTATATATAGACTAGCCCTTTCGCATGGAATAGGAATGCCCATTTCGTGCGAAATGGCCTCATCCATTTCGTGCGAAATGACATGTTTTGCCTAAAAACCTATTTTCTTGTACTTCATGCCCTGATCTATCATTTCTATTTACAAGACTCGATACAAGACGAAGTCGACAGACATATGCACCAACATGCATAAATCTTATGCGTAAATTTACCATTTACCAGAGAAAGGACGCTTTATGTACAAAGATATAAACTAAGAAAAAGATTTTTTTATTTTTATTTTTAACCGTTCTGTCATCAGATTGAAGACTTATCAGTTGCAAATCAAAGTACTGAATTTAAATTGTACCTTTTGCTGATCTTATCTTACTTCTCTTATCTCCTCCAAAGGAAACATATCATCTGTAAAAAAGAATAGAACTTTTTGCAACAATGAAATGTTAGCCGTTTTATCTCTGGAACAACCGCTATCAACATTCCAGAGATTGTCAACAGCTCCTCCTCCTTGGTTGTCCCTGAAAATTAAGGAGATTAGTAAGACATTGGTACCCAGGCCATCGTGGTCCTGGGATTGCCTGAAGTATCAAAATAAGACACTTCCTTTAAACACAAGTCCCCTTTCGTTTCAAGCATTGGAGATGTTGCCGTTTTGCATTTTGGTTTCCAAATTTGTTTTGGATTAACAAACGTGTTTGTTGCCTTCGATTGAGCAACTTTAGCTGTTTCAGGTTTGATGGTTTTAGAAACATGTTTTTGTTCCTGAACAGCCTTGCGTTTGTTTTTAGCAACATTCCAATCCCCATTAGAAGGTTTGACCTTAGAATTCACATTCTTCATTGCCTTAGGTGATTATACCTTCATCGGCTTGGAATGATTGTTATCCTTTGGTGTAACCCTCTGATTTTGCACATAATAAGATACATAGGGACGATGTGTGCAGTTCCGAGCAATGTGACCAGCAATGCCGCAATTGAAGCATGTTTGTCTCTTCACGTAGAAGGCATTCTGATCAGCTTGTGTAGCTTTTGCAGGCCCTCAAGGATGAACGGGTCCTTTCTGTGCTTGTTTTCCTTGTACATTTCTTGCAAACAAGGATGAATTTGGATGTCTATACTTATCATTTGCAGGGGCCTTCTGCGGTGGAGATTTCTTTTGATTCTTCTTGTTTTGCTTAGACTGCAAGTCTTGTTCAGAAATCTCACCAGTCTTTCCGAAAGCTTTGTTGGCACAGTCAAATGCATATTTCTCACATTTGCCATTACTGACTGGCTTAACAAAAGCATTTTTCACCTCACGAGCCTTTTGGGGACTATTCCTGCCTGTTGAGGACTGTGGAGAGCCTGACTGTCCTTGATGTTTAGGCTTCTTCTTTCCGCGTACTTTACCTGCTTGTTTCAATTCCTTTGGCTTGCGTTGAACCTTGTCAGTCTTCTGAACCTCTTCCTTCATGTCATCAGCTTTGATTGAATCAGAGAGTTCTGGTTTATTGGATGAAATACAAGAAACTTCAGCAAAATCATTGGAAGAATTATTAGCACAAGACAGTTCTGCACATGACACCTTTGCTGCACATGAGGTAGAAGCATTAGTATTATTCACCCATTTAAACTCAGAGCTTGAGTTACAATCATTTTGTTCTAGCTCTGCTGAATTCTTTACTGTTGATTTAGCTGCTCCAGAAGACTTACAGCTGAATTCACTAGAATCAACTAATTCTAATTTCTCAGAATCAGATGCTTTAGGTGATTCACATTTGGAATCAGATGGTTCAGCTGGCGCATTCGTTTCATTTGCCGATTCAGTCTCAGTTACTGTAGAATTAGAAACATCACAACTGTTATCAACTGAAAAACAACCATCATCATGCAAAGTATCTAAATATTCATCACACACATTAGTAGTTTTGCCCAAAACATCAGGCCTAAAAGAAGACACAGAACAAAAAACCAAGTTAAAAATGTCACGCATCAAAATAGAGTCTACATTAAGTTCATTTGAAAAATTATCAGAAAAAACAGAATTCGATGCTTGTTCATCCCCAACTACATCTTCAACAGTTACTTCATCTGCAAGGGAAGACAAAGCATTAGTATCGTTCACAGACTGATAAACAAACGTGATTGGCTGATTTGTTCATTTTTCAACGGGTTTACTTTTGATCGATGTCTCATTAGTCCTTTGACCATAAGACATGCTTTCAACTCTTATAGCCTTCTCTACTGTTATTGGCATGTAGGTGTAATTGTGGTTAAATGGTGGAGGCACTTTTTTATAACCTAAACCACACCCTTTCTTGCTTTTGTACTCTAATTGTATGTCACACAAGTCTTTGATCAGTTTGCTAGAAGTATCATATTTCTTGATATTGATCTTATTTATTTGATATTTTTGTTTGATCTCTTCTAGTTCCTTGGTCAATGTACTTATAACTTCTCTAGCATGATCGTAATTACAACTCTTCACACTCAGGTCCTCTTGAAGTTTTTTAATATCCTTTCGTTGAGCTTCTATTTTTTCTTTATAAAGCCTTTTGTTTTTCGTTAGATAAGAGTTGTGCCATTTTATGTCTTGAAGATCTGAGATCAGTTCGGAGTTGTCTAAATGATAAGCTGCTACCCTAGCTCTACAATCAGGAGTACATAAGTAGGAATTTATCTCTTCAATAGTAAATCCTTGAGCCTGAGCCACCTTACGCATGAATGCCATATTGTTAGTAGGTGGTTGATTCTTTTGTTGTTTTCCTCAAAACAGTTGCCAAAGCAAGAACCCGTGTACTCGCTAACTCAAACACCTTGCAGCCGAATGAACCCGCTTTCTAAACGGCACCTTAAAACCTGTCAAACTTTTTCCACAAACCAAATAAACCTTTTTTTAATTATTATCTTTTAATAATTATTATTATTATTATTAATTAAGTAATGATTACCTAATGATTGTTTATTATTATTATTAATATATTAAAAATAAAACCTACACTAAACGTCCACGACTACCCCATCACTGTCTTCTTCTTCGCAAAACAAAACCGACAAACCCTAATTTCTTTCAGCCACCAAATGTAAGAACAATGGCGATTCGATGAGTGGTGACAAGAGGATCAGACGATGTATGGCAGAGATGAATGATGGTTGGTTGTGTTTAGTTGGAGATGACGGGATGGTATTGAATGATGACACGACGGTTTAAGCAGTGATTATGTGGTTTGTGTACGGTGGCCGGCGGAAGATGATGGAGTGAGCAGGAGGTGGTTATGATAATGGCGGAGGTAACACGGTGGTCGGAGGTGAACGATGGTGTGTTGCTGATGAGCGATGTTTGGTTATTTCGACTAAAAAAACTTAACTCGAAACGTTGATCTTGTAGCTGACAACATGTGACTCGAAACCACAAAACTAGAAAAAGTAGATGGAAAAATTAAAAAACTATTTTTAAATTTGGAAATAGAGAATTTTTCAAAAGATTATCAACCAAATTCTCGAAAATTTTGGGATTTTTTAAAGCCTTTTTCAAATTTAACAAAATTAAATCACTTCAAATTATAACAACTTTCAAACGATCAAAACCATCAAAATATAATAGATTTTAAGAACCCGATGAATATGATGAAGAACGCGAAGAACACGATGAATCTTATTGGTGATTTTAAAAAATTTCTTCTAAAAACCTGAATATTTGATATCGAACTGAGCCTAGAAACAGGTTCTAAAGGCTCTAATACCAATTGTAAATCCCAAAAATGGATCTTTTAGTGATATCAAACAACCTATTGATTGTGTGGAATCTAATTAATAGGTGATTCAAGAAAAACTGAAAAATAAGAAATACGAAGAACACCAAAAACACTTTTCAACAATTGCACATGATTCTGTTACTATTACTATGACTAGCAAAACCGTCTAGTACAAGGTTCTTCACAACCAAATCGCCTCCTTCTCTCTAACTCTAGAACTTATGTATAATGAGGCTAACCCTAAAACAAGTTAAAAACTTGTTTATATACCTACTCAAGCCCACTTCCCTACACGGGCTCCCCTTGGGCGTGCTTAGCCCACAAAGCCTAAAGCTTGGCCCGTGTGACCTATAAATGTTCAAAACCTAATATTAACTAACCCACTAAGGCCTAGTTCGTAACCATAGCCCGTTGTGTTAATTTGATGCGTTAGTCTCACACTTTAGGGCCTAACAACCAATGATGATTTGTACAAGCTTTCCCACATGCTCACTTGCTTCTTACCAGCCGGACCCGGAGGTTTCTGTTCTTGTTGCTGTGAAGAGATTTCTCAGTTATTTGAAGTAGCTGCAAAATTGACCTTGAAATCCATACCGGGTGGATATACAGTTTGGGAGAGCACTTAGATTCTTGGCAATACCCGAAGCAGTTGCAGGATTATGGTTTTGAATTTCTAATCTCTCCTATCTTTGTCGATATTTAAGCTACTTTGCGAATTACTAACATCTCGTACAACACTCCTTGGCCAAACACCTTAATCTCGAATATCACCTCACACGTGATTGTTTCAATATGAAACTTGTCAATGTTGGTTTGGTCCACACCGACTACCAAAGTGCCAACTTGTTTCCAAAATTTTGATAAATCATTTTTTTATTAAATTAATTTTGGTAAACGACATCGAGGTAAAACATGAGCTAATCCACATCGGGAAATCGTTTTTGTGAATATTTTTCTTGAGAAAATCCAAAAAGATGTTTTTAAAAGTTAAATTTACTTTTTGAATTTTAGGGGGAGTAAATCCAAATCAAAAAAATACAAAAACATTGAAAAACATTAAAAAAGCACAAAAACAAGATAAAAACAATAATGAGTTTCCTAGCGAGAAAAAGAGAAAATGATAGTAAATCAGAGCTCTATTAATGATGTATCGGTAGGCTCACAATCATTTTAAAGTGTGCAGGGCGATATAAACATAAAGAAGTGAAGACTGTGTGGGAACCACTCATTGGCATATGGTCTTGCTACCAAAATTTCGTTTGATATATTATCGAGGTTCAGAGATTCGTGGTCTTTATGTTGTTTATCATCTGGGTATCATGGTTGTTTCTTTTACCGAAAAACGGGGACGCAAGTCTTGAACTTCCATGATGTTATACATACATGTACATACTATATATACATGTATATAATACATGTTGCATACGACCATCACTAAGTGATAAAAATATCACAGTCACCCCCGAATAAGTGATTCTAAATCACATTTATCATCTGAGAGTCAAGTTCGTATCTTTTTTTGTACGATGGTACTAACATGTTCCCGAACTTGCTCTCGTGCCCTACATGCATTGAAAATCAAGTTCCTCATAAACAAGTGATTCTATCACACAGGGCTTGTATTCATCCTTAAAATAAGTGAGTATCTCACATCATATACGTACAAACAGATGATAAACGATATACTCACCAGTAAGATGAACTCTCGTGCATACCTTGATACGGGAATGCGTTGTGAGTGGATGTACAACGGTCGGTAAGTATGAATCATACCTAACCGTATCCCCAAGTTATATGATTACATATGATTGTTGAGTTAAAGTGGACAACAATATTGATAATCGTTATAGGATGCTTATCTAAATGTAAACTAATTGAACAACAAGGGTGTTTTGGCATGACCGTACACTGATATGATTCTCTTATCCTCGAAACTCGCAAAAAGAATGTCTATAAATATTTATTTATTGCTTTCCATCTTTATTTTTGAAAAATGAAAAATATAAAAAAGATATTAGGTGTGTTTTAATATAAACATTATAAAAGCCAAAAAGATTTTGCTTCTAATTTATTTTTGATTCACCGATGTTGGAACTTGAAACTATCCCACCTAAAGCCTGATTGAAAGATGGAAAACAATCGCATCTTCATAAATGGTCAAAGTTAACAAGTTTTGAAAGTTAAAGATCTAAAATTGAACAATTTTGAAACTTTCAAAAAACTGTCGATTGGTAGTTGAATGAGAGTTAGTCTTATGCGTGTCGTCTGTTTATATTGTTTAAAGTCAATCCTTAGTGAGACTTTCATCAGAAAAATTCTCTAAGATTGATTAAATCCCTAGCAATTGTTTTCATTACGCGTTTAGCTTTGTTGTGTGTGCAGATATGGCATTCAAACAACTAAATGCAAAGAGAACATGTCAGATGACAAGATGTGGAGTAACGACATGACATGGATGCAGTCAGATGATCAAGATGATTAAGTTGCAGTTGGCCATTCATCAACACCACAAGGATCTGAAGCTTTGAGGATCAAAGAATCACAAGCAACATTCAAGGGGGAGTTTGTTGATGCACCTCCTGATTGTGACATGTGAAGACTTTCGAAGATCCTGCAGCGTGAAGAACGAACCATCACCAGCAACATCCTAGGGGGAGTGTCGAAAGGGTCATGCAAAAACCTAATTAACCTTGGTAGCTAGAGTAACCAGGGTATCGAATCCAGAGGAGTCTGGTGGAAAGTGTTATGGATTAAGTAATGATTAACTAGTTGCAATAATATAAAATTTGGTTGTTTGAGAGTTTGATTAAACTAATAATTACTAAATAAGTTGTAAACAATGGAGAAAACAATGGTTCCTCGGGATTTTAGATTCAAAGTAAACGTTATTTACGTGTTTAATCATGACAATCACATAGACATGATTGTTTAATTTGATGAACAAGTTATGATTACCTAAAGACTACTTACTTCGATTGTAAAAAACAACGGGAGGTTATCATATAAGCAATCAATCGAAATTACCAACCCTAGTCCCCATCAAATATATCCAGATTACTAGAACTCTTCGGAATTGAATGAATCAGAATCAAAGTTGAAATAAAATCAATCCGTTACAACCATTCAAACAAACAAAAAGGTAAAAAACATCGAATGCTTAGATTACCATGTTCACGAATAAGTTTAAACACACAAAAACCATCACTTACAAGAATCCTCCACCCGAAGGAAACCATAAAAAGTCTAGTCACTCATCTCGATTAAACGATCTTCACAAGCTTGATGTATGGTTGAATGAATCTTGAATCCAATTAATGTGATGGGATTAATGATATTATGATGATGAAATAATTGCCTCCCAAATATATTATCTGCCAAATTTGCCCACCATGTCTACTTGTATGCGTGATGATGTGATGATGAAGATAATGCTAAAAGGTGCCTCTTGCCTCCCCCTTTGTCTGCATGACGATGTATCAGGGTTTTAACCCTTCTAATCTTTTCCCAAAACAAAAACACGTGCATGCCATTATTACCACCGTAGCTTACGACTTAAAACCGTAGGCTACGGTTTGTATCTGTTGTACATACATGCATACCCATCCGTAGATTACGCTGAAGAACCATAACCTACGTTCAACACTTGTACATGTTTTACTGGTGTATAAGAACCGTAGGCTACGGTTTAATCAACCGTAGCTTACGTCGATGTTATGACTCCATATTTTGGCTGCAATTCAACTTTGAACACATGACTACCAAGCCCCTCAACTTCATTATTTTGCGTCCTTTGAGCTTCAAAGCTATCTCTTGTCCCTGAAACATCTACCGAATGATGTGAAGTGTCTTGATATCCATCCACGCTTGTTCAATTTCATCACTAAGCCCTCTAACTTTATCGATTTAGACGGTTAACTTGTAAAACCACAAAAAAACGCGTAGTCATCACATTCGAAACACTTAACCGCCTAAAACGTGATAAAACACACAAGATAAGCACTTTAACACTAGGCTTTCACACTCTCCAACCATGCACCTCCTAATTGTGACACGTGAAGACTTTCGAAGATCCTGTAGCGTGAAGAACGAACCATCACCAGCAACATCCAAGGGGGAGTTTGCTGATGCACTTTTGTGTTGATGTGGCTTAGTTCGGTTCGGTTCAAGCCTGACGTCGCGACATTCCTCCATCGTACGACCCAGAGAACAACACACAAATGACGAAGACACAAGAACGATCCGGTTGAATATTGATGACATCATGATGACATTATCATGATGTCATCATGACATCGTCATATAAATATGGATAGAATGCATGGAATTCCATGTGTATATGGATACATATATATTATGTGTATATCGATTTAGGAACATGATCAGGAGAAAACGCCCAAAAGTGTGAGAACAGTGAGAACGCATCCTGGCCCAACACGTGTCACGCGACATAGATAAGGGCGCAGGGGCTTTTTTGTCATTTTATCTTCCGCTTTTCCACATCCGCTTTTCACAATATTGATTTATTTTTGGGGTTTAAGATTTTTGGCGTTAACCAAATTTAATAATTATATGGCGTTTTAATGATTTCATTGTATTAACATTTTGGCGTTTATGCGGTTTATGGCGTTTTTTCAAATCTCTCTTAATGGCGTTTTTTCAAGGCGTTTTAGACAATATGGCCCATCGTTCTATTATTTTTTATATACATTTTGGCGTTTGTGGTATCTTGGCGTTTTACAATTCTAAAATTATATTACAACCACAGGGAAAAAAATAGAAGCGAAAAAAATAAATTAAAAATACTAATTGGATCTCTCTTCACAGTCTTCACTGTCACCAGTCTCTGTCTTCTTTAATACTACAAGAATTGTCACCAAATATATGGCGTTTTGTGTAAAACTTAACAAACCCGTCGGTTTGATTTTTTTCCTGCTCGTCTGTTGAATTGGCTTTTTGTGGATGTTTGGGGACATAGATGTATGACGTGTGGGTGGGTTTTTTCGTGTTGTTCTTCAACTTGATCTTCATCTTTATAATCATCTGACTCTTCAGTATCATTGATCTCTTCTCCTCATCCAAGCCTTCTTCAAGAACAAAGAACACAAAATGACATATGACTGTCATCAGTATCTTTTTCTTGAATATTTGTCCATCTCATGCAGCAAAATCTTACTGAGTTACTCCCCTCAGCTAACAATCCATTCAGTGAAACTTCACGAAGAACAATACTGAATATCCAAGAAAGCATATTAGCCATCTTTGATTTTTTAACATTTTGGCGTTTTACATTGAGTGGTATTTAGTAGTATTGGCGTTTGTTTTTTTGGTTTGATCAAAAGGAAGTTGCTGATACGTATCATTTTATAAGGATGTCTTTTTGGCGCGTAGGTTTAGGTGGTGCATTATTATAATAAAGTATTCGTCGTTTCAGTTACTGTTTTGTAGTTACTGTTTCTAGTAACATTTTCAAGTTTGGTTTTTATTTTTATTATTTTATTTTTTGGGTTTTTTATAATACTTGTCTAAAGTAATTTTATTATGGTTTGGTAGTTTTTGGGGCGTTTTATGGCATGTTGGCGTTTTGACAAGCATTTGGCTGTGTGGCGTTTTTATTACATATGGCGTTGTTCTTATATAACAATCAACTGAAAAGGAAAATTAAATATATATATATATATATATATATATATATATATATAAACAATTGATCTTCCAAATTTTCACTATCACCAGTCTCTTTCTTCTTTTGAAGCATCTTCACTGGCAGTTTTGACTTTCGTAAGATTTTTCTTTAGTTTTGTTTTTTGAAGTAGTTTTTTTGTCACCGTGTGGAAGCACAAAGTCTGAAATCAGCCTATTTTTCTTGAATATTTGTCCATCTCATGCAGCAAAATGTTATTGAGTTTTCACCCTTCAGCCAACAATATTTGAATTTCCAATGAACGATGTTTGATTTTTTAACTTTTTGGCGTTTTACCGAGAAAAAGAACGCCATTAAATAAAAGCACCTTAAAACTCTAAATTTTGATCATGCTAAATCAATAATGTTTTGCTGTATGGTGATGGACAACGTTGTTAATCCTCAGTTAAGAAAGATGTCTGACAATGTTGTCCATCCCATACAGCTAAACTTTATTGACAACAAACCTCAATAATGTTTTTGTATATTTTGGCGTTATAAATTGGATGGAAGTTGAGGATAAAGTCAATAAGATTTTACTCAATGAAATGGACAATATTCTCACTTAAGGATTTTGTCCATTACATTGAGCGAAACCTTACCGACAACCAAACTGAATTTCAAATAAAAGTTTTGGTTTAGAGGATATTTGAAGTTTGGGTTTTTTGGCGTTTCTAAGACGAATGGTATATATTAAATATGGCGTTTGGGTTTTTGTGTGTTTAAATGGAAGGTCTGAGATGTTGTATATATAGGATGTTTTTTGGCGGGATTTTATTATAATTAATTTTGGCGTTTTATATCTAATGGCGTTTTTAGATGATGATGGTTTGTGCTATTGTAGGTTAAGGTGGTAATTTAATGGCGTTTTATTTCATGTGATGGCGTTTTGTGTAGAGAAGTCAAAAGACCTTTTTACCCTTAATGAAGCGCGCCACAACACTAAAAGTTATGTTATTTACGAAAAACGCCACCTCGTTATCTGGTCCATAGATTGTTTTGATCGGACGATCCATAAGCGTTCTCACCGTTTTTACACTTTTCACCGTTTTCTCTAAATCCTGACCCTATCGATTTACATATGATATTGTATATTGATAATTGATATAGTATATCCATGGTGTGTATAAGATAATAGATCGATATCGATTAAATACACCACATTGATATAGTCTATACCGATTATATTTATTCTGTATTGATGAACCATATGCTATATTGATGTCTGTTATGTATTTTGATGTATATCGTTTCAGTAGTTCTTGTGTCGATGTATATCTACTGATATGTGCTACAAATACCAAGAACATGTTCTGTGTTTAGTAAATAGCACGGTTCAGAGAGTTTAGGGCAAATATTATAAACCTTATAATGTTACTCTACTAAAATCAATACCATTGAGCTTTGAAGTGTAGTGTTACTCTACTGAAATCAATACCATTGAGCTTTGAAGTGATATTCATCTAGTATTGATAGTGTTCTTGCTTGATTTGCATACAAACTTGGATTCCATACTTGTTTGTGTGTTCAACAAAAAGGAATAGGTTTCTCTAATATCCTCATTAGGGACCTACAATTAAGAGATGAAACAAACAGCTCCTTAATTTTCTTTTAAATAAAATTTTGGATGGTATGTGAACAAATAGTTTTTTCACATGTAGATTTATATATGTCTAAATTTGATATTTAACGGTTTAGAAATACATTAACTACACATTAAAAATAAGTATATACTACTAATAAGATCCGCACGCGTTGCGGTGCGGGTACATTGCAAACATCAAATGTATTAGTCCAGGCGTTATGTGATGCGTTAACCATATGAAAACACATGTTTTAACCTATCCATTTTAACTCATGAATAGCGTTGCAGTTGGATCAAAATGTAAAAGTAATTGAATTTATAATGTAAAATCACAACGTATGTATATGTGACCATACTCATGCATAGAAAACGTACAAAATGTGTGATCAAAATACATATTCACTTCAATGGTTAAAATTTTATCCCTAGCATGTTGCGACGAGGTTGAAACGTCGAGCTGGAATAACCGCATTAAATAACCAAAAAATCATATTTACAGACACATCAATAAAATACGCATGTAAAAAATAGTTTTTTAGGTAAAGAAACGAAAGGAGTAAATTTAGAACCTTAGAAAATTAAGTTGGTCAAGATATTTTACAATTTTTAAAAAGTTGAGGGGTTGTATGTGGGTGGAAAAAAGGAAAGGATCATTTTTGTAAATACCAAGAACTTTTGTGGGGTTGAAAATGGAATAATATTATGGGGGTTAAATTTACATTTTTCATAAGCTAAAGGGGTTATATGCTTATATGGTGGATTGGCGGGTGAAAAACAGGTGACATTATATATATATATATATGGGATGGATCATGATAAAACTAGTTTAAATGAGAAAACCAAAAAACTAACCAAAAAAGCCTAAAAAAACCCTAAAAACACACCAATTTTTTTTTTTTTACAATTTTTAATAAAAAAATCGCTAGTTTTTATGCCTAGAAAAAAAATTTCAACAAATTTTTTTTTTTGTTGTACTGCACATGTGCACTAATACATAAAGCTTAAACCACTTAACCCACCCCCCACCGACACCCCCCAAAAACCTAAACCCCCCACCCCCACCCCCCAAAAACCTAAATTCACCCTCCCACCAAAAGCCTAACCCCCCACCCCCCAAAAACCTAAACCCCCCCACCCCCCACCCTCCCGAAAACCTAAAACTAAACCCTAAACATAAACCCGAAAAAACCCTAAACCCCCCCACCCCCACCCCCCACCCCCCAAAAACCTAAACCCCCTCCCCCCCACACCCAAAAACCTAATCCTAATCCTAAACCTCCAAAAAAACTAACCCTAAAAGCTAAACTAGACTCAAAAATCTAATTTTAAGCATGTAATGCAATTGTAAACCCGAAAAAAACCTAAACCCCCCACCCCCCCCCCCCCAAAAAAAAAAAACCTAAACCCCCCCTCCCCCTCCCCCCCCACACCCAAAAACCTAATCCTAAACCTCCAAAAAAAACTAACCCTAAAAGCTAAACTAGACTCAAAAAGCTAATTTTAAGCATGTAATGCAATTGTACATGTTATATTGCACATGTGCACTACTATAATAATAGTATTGAAAACAAGACGACACCATAAATATTTTTTTATGTCATCAAAAATATGCTCGAATATACTTGAATGAAAGATACAAAAATTTGTGATCTTATGGTGCCATTTTTGTTTTAAAATGATATCGTATGGAGAAATGAGAAATGCTTGAAAAGTTATATATTTTTTTTCCAATTTTACCCCTCCTTCATTAAAAGTCCCCCCCCCCCCTCCTTCATTAAAAGTCTCCCCCCTCCTTTTTAGTGCTTTTTTGGTTAGTTTTTTGGTTTTCTCATTTATATCTAGTTTTCTCATGATCCTCTCCCTATATATATATATATATATATATATATATATATATATATATATATATTGTTTTTTATGAAGAACGATAAGTAGGAACTTTATTTTTATAATAATATATATAGCTTTTATTGTTTTTTATTTAATATATTATAATAGTTTATTATTATATTTAATTTTGATAACATATTTTTTTTCTTTTTTAAAACCATATATTTTCAAACCATTTTTTAATATATATTAATAATTCTTTTTTTCGTTTTTTATATATTAATTTATCGATTAATTTGATATATCTTTAATAATTTACGTTTATAACTTTTTTTTTCTAAATACATAGCTTTTAATTATTTTTTATTTAATATATTATAATAGATAATTATTATATTTAATTTTAATAACATATTATTAAGTTTTTCTATTTTTAAAACCATACAAATTCTTTACCATATTTTTAATAATTCTTTTTTCTCTTTTTAGAAAATATATTATTAATTCTTTTTTCTTTTTTAAAATTTTTTTATTAATTTATCGATTAATTTGGTACTTCATTAATAATTTATCTTTATACCTTTTTTCTAAATGCATAGCTTTTTATTATTATTTAATATACTATAATAGATTATTATTATATTTACTTTTAATAACATATATTTATTCTTTTTCTATTTTTAAAACCATATATTTTCTACCATTTTTTAATAATTTTTTTCTTTTTTTTAACATATATTAGTTTATCGATTAATTTGATACTTCTTCAATAATTTAAGTTCTAAAAACATAAGTACGTCATTGTGCTTAATTTTTTCTCTAAAATTCCTTTATAAGTTTTGTTAAAAACGAAGTTGTACTTAATATAAAGTATTTATTTGGTATTATAAAAGGTACGATGATAAATTAAACGATTCTAATGGTTTGACTTTGTAAACAACATGCTTTATTTTCAAATCACGTTTCTTTTAAATTATTATTTGCTCGGTTTCGCCGCAACGCGTGATGTAAAAAGCTAGTATTTATAAATTGGTGAAAAAAGGAGGTGTGGATGGGTTGAGGGATCAAGAAGCTATCCGCTAATTTAGGTTTGTTATTTTTTTCTCGAAATAGTTTAGGATATATATGTATATATATGTATATATATGTATATATATATATATATATATAGGGTAGGGCTAGGGAGAAAACCCTAAAAATTTCAGAAAACCCTAGAAAACCCAACCTCCCGACATTTTTTTTGAAAAAAATAACACATGTAATATACATGTTTTTAAGAGTTTTGGGCCAAAAAATCAAAAAAGCGCCGAAGGATTATTTTAAAAAAAATAAACAAATTTCTGCAACTTTTGTGACTAACATGTGTTAGACAAAAAATGCTGAAACTTGTTTATTTTTTTTTTTAAATTCCTTCGGCGATTTTTTGTTTTTTTTTTGCCCAAAACTCTTAAAAACATGTATATTACATGTGTTATTTAAAAAAAAAATGTCGGGAGGTTGGGTTTTCTAGGGTTTTCTCAAAATGAAGGGTTTTCTCCCTAGCTTTAGCCTATATATATATATATATATAGAAAAAGTATATCGTACATTACGGTTTAACGTACTTCACGTACGACAATGTGCGTGATTTGTTCTATAACAGGCGTTATTAATGTTTTCAATATGCGTGATTATTGTGTTTCAACATGCGTGATTTTGGATTTTTGAGTTATAACGTGCGTGATTTTACAATGAATGTGCGTAATTACCTGTCGTACGTGATGTACGTTAAGCCGTAATGTACATTAACCTTCCTCTCTCTCTCTCTCTATATATATATATATATATATATAGGGGTCACTTAACGTTCAATTGCCATTAACGTACGATGCGTACGCAATTAGAAATCCGCATGTTATAAATCTCAAAAGACGAAAACCCACATGTTATATCTATCAAACCCGCATGTTTGCAAACTCGGAACTTCATCAAACTTTGAAAAGACTTGTCTAAAATTCGCATGTTCATAAACTCGGACTTCACAAACTCGGAAGACAATTGTACAAAATTCGCATGTTATATCACTTAATCCTCGTGTTACATTCTGATCGCGTACGCATTGTACGTTAAGGGATATTGTACAACACACTTTCTCTATATAATATAGGGGTTAGTTAACATACAGCTGCCTTTACTTACGGTGCGTACGCAATTAGAAATCCGCATGTTTTAAATCTCAAAAGATGAAAACCCGCATGTTCACAAACTCGGAACTTCATCAAACTCGGAAAAGACTTGTCTCAAATCCGCATGTTCATAAACTCGGACTTCACATACTCGCAAGACAATTGTACAAAATCTGCATATTATATCACTCAATCCGCATGTTATATTTTGATCGCGTACGCATTGTACGTTAAGAGATATTGTACAATAGACTTTCTCGATATATCTATTATACCAGGTTAGAACAGTTGTATTACATAGGTTGAATAAATGTTTAATTTAAAAATATTTTTAGTATTAATATGTTACAATCATAATACACATTTAGTTTATCTATGTATTGAGTTTAAAAACTTTATATCGTTAAAACATTTACATATATAATACATTAATAGCTTACAATAACTACATTCTATTAGAATTTAAGATTTGTAAACTAATAACTAACTAGCAATAAGACTTGCGCGCGTTGCGCCGCGTGTACATTGCAAATGTTGAATGGATTAGTCCAAATGATATGTGATGCGTTAACCATATGAAAATACACGTTTGGAAGTATCTGATTGAACTCAATGTGACAAGTATAAGTATTGCGATTGGATCAAAACGTAAAGTAAATCGAGTTTATATCGTACAATCATAACGTATTATATGTGACCCAACTCATACATAGAAAACATCAATGGGTATAAAGGAAAACCTGACTTGTGTAATCAAAAGCGACTAATTGCAGCTTTTGAAAAAAAGGGGAAAAACACAATTTGACTCCGCTCGGTTGGAAACAAAATTTACGAAACATACATAAAAAACGAAAACATGTTATATTTGAGTTGACTCGCTTTCCAAAAAAGTTTACGTTGAAACGTAGACCAACTCGAATTTATATCAAAACGTACATATAACATGCACTTAAAAGTTGTTTTTTAAACCAAAACATATTATAGCTGACCTGACTCGTTTCCAGAAAAAAGTTTACGTCTAAATGTAGAGCAAATCGATTTTTTCCGACACGTACATAAAAACATGCACACAAAATTTAGTTTTTTGATTAAGGATATACAGAATTAAACTCGAAAATATTATTACTAAAGAAGTTAATAGATTAAAAACGTTCGTAAAACCGTGGCAAGTAGCACCAATGTCACATTACTGCCACCGACCACCAACATCGGAAAAATTCGTAAAACTAAAATAAATAAAAAGGACTAAATAACACCGGACGAAAGCAGATGTAAAATAGTTGAACCACGCACACCCATTGTGGCGTGTTCATCCGATGAAATTAGAGCGAAACGTAAAACGTAGAAAATAATAAATAAGTCGATCGAGGACCCGCGCATTGCGACGAATGTGTCAAACGGGAGAGACAGACGTTTTGCGACGGGCCTGTCAAAAGGGAAAAAATATACTAAAAAATGTTGAAACTCACACGCACGTTGTTGTGTGTTAACTCGCAAAATTTAGAACGAAACTTAAAAGAAAAAAACTTGCGAAAGATGAAAAGTATGTGGGACCAAAGTTGAAAATTAAAAAAATGTTAGTGTTAAATTGGCAAAAAGATGAAAAACTTTAGGTTAAAAGTTAAAAAAACAAAGGGGGTAAAATGCAAAAAGTGAAATTCTTTGGGTTAAGTATGAAAAATTACAAAATATTTTTGGAAAACTCCCAATGCATAGGATACAACACCATTAAGCAACAACTTGTTCCTGATTTATAATATGGAAACGTGAATAATAGTTACAGTTACAAATAAAATATTAAAGTTTTAGAATCTTTAAAAAAATAATTTTACCTTTTTAAATCACTGCTAAATAAAAATAAAAATATAAATGTTTAACTATAAATTAAAAATACAAATAAATTTTACGTCACATGAAAATAAACATTTTATGTCACTTATCTAGAATCTTTTCCTTCCAAAAAAGAAGGCTTAAGAATTGATCCAACTAACATCTAATAATTGCCTTAAATTCTAATTTATTAGAATAGATAGTTAGGGGTCAGCAATAATCAAACACTTAGCTAAAACCGAACCGAAATTAATCGAAACCGAATTAATTGAAAATCCGTTAACGGTTATTTTTTGTACCATCGGTTAATCGAAATTAACCAAACCGAACCGAATCATTTAAATCTTCATATATTTCTAGCTTTTACATATCCATGTCATGTTTTATACTTTCATTTCATGTGTTTATACCTCCATTTTATTTACTTATACATCCAATTCATGTATTTATATATCTATTTCATGTATTTATACCTCTATTACATGTATTTCTAAACAAAAAAAAAATTTAGCAAATGTATGGTTTGTCTTTTAACCGAAACAAACCGAAAACCAACAAATTAACCGAATAAACCGAACTGATTCACTGATAACTTCGGTTACGGTTATGATAATGCTAATAACCAAAAACACACCCCTAGATTGACTGAGTTTCATTACAAAACCATACATTATTGTGAAAACAAAACGAACCAACCTAAATCATTTAATTTTTTTTATCAATGGTTGATCATATTTTTTAATTTTCACCTCTGATGTAAAAATTGCATATGTTTATGCAGGTAACAAATCATCAAACTTATTTATTCATATATTTTTGGGTAAATTACACTTTTCGTCCTTTATGTTTGTATTGAATTGCAATGGATGGCCTTTAACTTTAATACTTACAGTCACAATCCTTTATTTGTAAAACCCACTACAACATACGTCCTTTAGCATTAACCTGGTTAAATTTTTTAGTTAACTTTAGTCACATAAGGGTGATTTAGTCTTTTTACCAATTACCAAATTATTTAAAAATATTTTAATAAAAACACTAAAATAATACCTAAAATCCTCTCTCTCTCTAAACAACATCTGGGCTGTGGCAATCACCATCAAACCCCACCACCACCATTTAAAAACCCTAGAACAACCCTCGTATAACAATCCCAAAATTCGATTTGTTTAATCATAGTTAGACATTAAGATGTTGGGTCTTTTGATTAGAAGACGAAGACGAGTATGTTGGCGCAAGAATTACGTTGAATCTGTGCGGTCAGATGCTATGGCTGGAGCTCACACCAGCGCCGGCGGCGATATCCTTATGGTGGAAATCAGATTATGAGTGAAATCTGATCAAAACCACAAGTTTATGAAAGGCCAAAAGATGATACGGTGGTGGTGGACTTGATGTTACAAACTAATCAAAATTGACTTTCTTTTCACCTAAAGAATTTACATTGTTTGCATTTAGTTGTGGCTCAATTGACAAACCACGAGGGAGTTTTAAAAAGGGCCTGGAAGTGGAGCGGGTTTGAGATGATTTACATAATAAGTGAAAAAATAGATTGTGAAGCCCTAATTCTGAATTCAAAGATGATGATGAGGATGCGATTGATGTGGTTCACCACGGTGGGGTTTGCTTCCACTGCTGCTGTCATGGGTAACTTCCTCTACAAAGATCTCTTGCACGATTGTCACTCTCTCTTTGTAGTTGAAGAATCAGTTTGAGTTGTTGAAATCATGCCTTGATTCGGTATCACCAAAGGTACTAGGTACTATCTGTTAAGGTTTTTGGTTTGGAAGAGTTTGAAACATCCTAAATATATAGATAGATCAAACCCCCTTGGTTGAAGATGGTATCTCTGAGGTGTGGTGGAAGTTTGAGAGAGAAAAAGAGCAGGGATAGAGAGAAGGAGATGAGAGAGATGAGAGTTATAAGGGGAGATGAAACAAGGGTGAAAAGACATAATTTCCCTCACATGAGGTGCATGTGACTTCACTTAAAGTTAAAAATTAACCAAGTTAGTGTTAAAGGATCAAGGGTGTAATGTTTTTAACAAAAAAAGGACTACGGTTGTAATTATTGAAGTTAAAGGTCATCCATTATAATCTGGTACAAACATAAAGGACGAAAATTGTAATTTACCCTATATTTTTCTAAGTTTCTAACTGTTTATTACACATATGTATGTAATATAACCTTACATTGTAGTTCATTCATTTTTATGTATGTTAAATATAATGTTAAATGTCAATGTAGGGTAGCCCACTTAGTAGAGGTATATTTCTTTAAGAGGTGAGGTTCGTGGTTCAAATCTGAGCAAGAATGATGAATTTAGGATTACTAAATTAACAGAGTAGGAGCAAGCGTTGCAATTAAAAAAATTATAATATTTGTTGTTACAGCAAATACAAGACCAAGGCCTGTAGTGATATCTCCGGGGTAAAAGGGTTCAAGGTTTCAGTTTGCCTAACGCAGGTCGTGGGGTCCCCCCACGTTTGCAAGACGTGGAGAGAGGTTCACTAGTGTTATTGTTGTTCTCCATGAATTCTATACTGATATGAAACCAGCCCAGAATGTAATCGTTGGAGAGGATGAATTATTTAGAGTGAAGAAGAGAAGCAAGCATGAAGCTAGTTCTCATGGGAGAAGAAGAAGAGAAGCAAGCATGAAGCTTGTTCTCGAGAGGGAGAAGGAGAATCAGAGATTTGAGATAGTTTTCTGCTGATTTCGGAATGAATGGAATGCTTGTCATGGGCTAAAATTTATAGGGGAAGAGGTTTCTCAAAAGAGAAACCTTTAACTAGAGAACCTGGCTTGCAGTGAGGGGCTTACCATTTTTAGGGGTTGAAGGGTTTGGACCTACGGACAAAAGGGTGTGCTCTCCCACATGGTCTGGTTGCGGCTGGGCAGGAGGTTTCACACGCAAAGGGTGATGTGACAAGGCTCTGACTTGTCTTTTTACTGTTCATGACCGTTGGACCATTTCCGAACCTTTTAACCTTTTAAGTTGTTGTGTCTCTAATCAGTTTTTTAAGGTTTGAGCTACCCCCGTCATCAGCCCCTCAAGTCAGAGGTATTTGGGGTGTAAGCTCAAATGCTTCTGACTTTTGTACATGATTTTTATTGCTTAAAGGCTTCAAGGCTTGAAAGGTTATCAGGCGTCTAAGTTTTTTGGATTTGAATTTTGAAATGAAAGTTAATGTGATGGATGGCAGTTTTTTGCCTTTTGCGTAATAATAACTGCCTATACTTCACTTTCTTTTTTCTTTTGATCGCCTTTCCTGGGTGCTAGCAAAGATCTGTATGTGAGTTATTCTTGTCTCACTAGAGAGGAAGTTGAGGTTTTTTGTAAAAAATGGGGGATCGATCTAAAGTTTAATCCGGTGGCTCCGGGTTTTAGATAAATCGATCGATCAGTGTCCCACTGGTTCGATTGCTCTTTATTGCTGTCATTTCGAGTTTTCCAACTTGTGTCATCCGTTTTTGGTCTTTGTTGTGAATATTTTAGAGTATTATCGTGTGTCGCTTGGTTAGTTGCGTCCTTAAGGTCTCGCTGGGACTTTACACTTTGAGGTCTTGTGATAGGGTATGACCCATCGTTGTTGTTCCGATGTTTCTTCCGGTTGACCAAGAACGACGATTGGGTCACGTTTGAGACATCCCAAGTTGATGTTTGTTTGACTTCCTCAATGGTTACTACCATTGGTTCTTGGAAGGACCGATTTTTCTGGATTTCTGAGTCCATTGTTTCCTTCAAGCTTGTTTGGAGGCACCCTGATGCTATGTTAAACAAGCTTAAGCCATTTGAGTCTGAACTAGATAGTTTAAAAGCCTTTAGGAAGTGTCCTTCAAGGGTTCGTCCCTTTCCTGAACACCTTTTTGTGTTGATGGGTGTGAGCACCTTGTGGGACAAGCGGGATCATGACCCTGTGCTCATGAGGTATGATCAGGGTATGATGTTTTGCCTTATGCTTTATCAAGAGTGATGATACCTCTGATGTTGTGTGGGGATGCTGAGGCCATCCCCAGTGAAGATACTATTGCCAGAGGTGCTGAACACAGGTTCGAGGGTTCAGGTTATGTGAACGTTCCAAATGTCAAAGGCTTTACTAGGGTCTGTGCTTCCAAGGCTTCTACCCATTGTTTAACCCGACGTATGTTAAAGAGAGCTGACCAACTACCGGCTTTTACCCATTGCTCTTGGCGATTGGTAAGGATAGTAAAGAAGTGGGTAAGAAGGTTGTAAGCTTGAAGGGTTTCGGGAAAGGTGGTGAAGGTTCCACCAATGTTAATCCCGAAGAAGTTTATGTGCCGGATTGGAAGGTCACAGTTGGTGACAGCTTCAAGAATTCATCCGTTTGTGAGGATGTTCTTACCCATTTTGCTCCTCCTATTGTTCGAGGTTCTTGCTCTTCTATGGACGACGACCTGATGATCTCGAAGATGATGATGGGTGCTTGCAACCTTGCTGCCTTGCTTCTAGAGGGTGCATCCCAATTTTGCAAAAGGATGCAAGAATATGAAGTCTTTTCAAAGAAGAGGGATGAGTTGAAAGCTTCAATGGTTGCTTTGAAAGAAGCTGAGGGCTATGCTGAGAAGGAGAAAGCATTGCTGTTTGAAGATTTGAGTAATTTTCTTCCCGCACAAGACTGATATGGTTGAGTTAGAAGATTGAGTCTTGGGAAAAGTCTTCCCTTTTTCAACCCAAAGCCTTCAAAGTTTTCAAGGGAACAGTTTTGAAGATTGAGTATATGATTTACCCTTATGTGGGTAAAGTCTCCAAGTTTTTTGGTAAACCTTTGCCTGTCTTGCAAGGGCTAAAACCTCGGGCCTTAATGAGGCTGTTTATAACGAAGTGCTGAAGTCCCTCTCGAAGAAACGTCCTTGCTCCGGAGATAGCGAGGAAACGTGTTCTGAAGGTGGTGAGGGCTCAAAAGGTTCGAGCCATGATGAGGAAGGCTGAAAAGACCCAAGATGATGGGGTTTCGACGAAGGATGGTGCAACAAAGTCTACCATCTCTGATGCTGCCAAGTGAAGAAGAAAATTTGATTTGTAGCATTCTTAGCATGTCGAACATCCTTTTATTTTAAGGGAACCGTTTAGGTCCCTTGGTGGTTAAAGCCTGGAAGACTTGTGGACAATGTTTTATGTTTGATGGCCAGTATGGCCCTTGCTATCTTTAACTTATCTTGCTATGTTGTTCTATTTATTCCCTTGTGTTTTCATTGGTTTTGTATGTTATCTTTGTTTTGGGCGGTGCATCTTATGTTACTTATACCTTAAAGGGTTCAGTGCTGCAGTCACTTAGCCTTAGGATATTTTTAACAAGAAGATACAACCTCTATCCTATGTATGACATTCACTTAAAGTCTTTTTGGTTCGTAAGCCAATGTTAGGGCTTAAGGAACATTTGGTGTAGGCTGTTCAAACCCGTCTATGAGACAATATTTTTAAGATTTCTATGAGTCTCATGGAGTTGTATTGATTTAGGAACTCACCCCTTATATAGGTCCATTCAACCCTTGAACCTATTGAGCGATGTGGCCTGGGAGCTCATCCCCTTACATGGCCCTTGCCATGGAGTTTCTTGCTAGGTTCTTGTCACACCCCGACCGCGTAAAACAACAAACCGCGGCGGAAACATCGGGGAGTCGTGTGGCAAAATTAATGTTTCAAAACACATGATAATTAAAGTTAAGTTTTACAAGTTTAAATTATTACATTGTCTTAGTTTAAACAAAACACATAACATAAAAGATGATAACTTTCTTGATTTTAGATTGCTAAGGCCCAAGTCACCCTAAGTGTAGCTTGCTCACATCAAATATTCGCTCCTGAAACATATGTGAAAGTAAATACGTCAGCATAAAAATGCCCGTGAGTAACATAGGTTTAGTGTTGAAGATTCATGACTTTGAATGTTAAAAGAAATGTTTAATGAAAAATAATCATGAACCTTATAAAATATTTTCTTTTATAAAATCATATGAAAATCAAATGATATAAAAGAATGATGTATGGTTAAGTAAATAACCATATGAAAATAATGTGTATAGAATATGTCATGTCTTGTCTTTGTTGAAGTGGTTTAGATAACGCCACGACATGCAATACAATAAAAGCACTTATATATAGGAAGTACCAGTGGCGTATCCACCATGCTTTTATCATATTACACACGTCTCGTTACTTAAATCACTTATTAATAACCATGAAATTATGTCTTGTTTAAATGTCAATGTCCAATGTCAAATGTCATGTGTAAACAACGTCTAATGTCAAGTATAAACAATGTCTTTTGAAATCCAATGTCATGTACAAAACAAGGTCTTTGAATAACCAAGAGTTAAAATCAAAAGTTATGTTTTGAAAACCATTGCTTTTATCGATATGAACATTTATGTGGTTTGTCTATCGCATACACTCAAGCCTTGAGACTGTCGGATAAACCCTTATCAGGATCAAGGTTTATCAAAAATGTATTCAGATTCTGTCTATAGGATCGTTTTCTGACCCAAATGAGTCGATCAGAAGAGTTTTTGCTCGATACGAAAGGCGGAAACAGACGTATCAAGTTCAATTCAGCTAGATATTCACTTTAAACTGTCTTTAGATTGATTTGACAAAGAATTACAGCGAGTAGACACTTCGGCAGCACTTCGGCTCTCAAACCGGAATCACAGAACTACTTCAAACGAAATCAGACAACACATATATATAGGCGAGGTAATTCCGCTTGAAACCGCCTCAAGCAAAATCACATTCAAGCGGAATTAGTAATTTCGTTTGAACGTGACATGGGTGATTTCAAACGAAATTACAACTTCTAATTCCGTTTGAAATTGCCTCTCATCCTATATTTGACATTTTTCTCGTATAACGTGCCCTGATCTATTTACAGACATACAAGACTCGATACAAGACGAAGTCGACAGACGGATGCACCAACAGACTCCCCCTCGGATGTTGACGAAGTCTTCAGTGTCGAGTCTTCACATCTTCAGTCTTTATCAGTCTTCTCGATCTCTCTTCCAAAGTATCTAACAATGTAAGTATTCTCTATCTCTCTCTTCTCTTTATCAACTTATCTCCCCCTCGGATGTTGATCTAATCTTCAATTCCAGAATCACAATCTGGCTCTTGAGTCTTCTAATTCTCTTGATCAGATCTCTTGATTCCTTAAGCTCATCAGCATCAGCATCTTCAGACTCCCCTTTGCTATCAAACTCCCCCTTGAGTTTTGCTAGGATCATAATCTGGCTTTCACAGGTTCAAGATCGTGACCTGGCTCACATCCTACTCAGGATCGAAACCTGGCTTACCTGCACAATCTCTACCTCACAATAAATTTCACAAATTTAAAATTTGACAAATTTATATATCACATGTAAAATCAATCTCAAAATGATTTAACATTTAAAACATTTTCAGATAACCACTTGTGAATCAGATATAAAAAATGATCTTACAATGTTAATCTCTGATGAACCACTTGAAGAAATATCATTTTTCTTTTCAAACACATTTCCCAACCCGGTTGTCATCATGTTTAGCACTTGAAATTTTGAAAATCAGCTCTTCAACATCAGTTGTTGAAAATCTTTTTGTATTTTTCAAAATTTATGCTAAAACACTCCGAAAAACTTTTTGGATTTTTGAAATTAAATGAAATGCAGTAAAAAAATATATACAAACACTATTTTTGTGAGTTTGTGTAAGAGGATCATATCAGTTTATGAGACAAATCACCAACACTGTTAAGCTTTAAACATTTTAAGTTCTAAACGATTCACTTAGATTGTCAGTATACTAATCCACTTAAATTTTCACACAAAGTTCAACTGTTTTGAGATATGATATTAATGTTTTAAGCACTTAAACTTATTCGCGTGTCCCACCTCAGAATATACTCCCGTATCCAGATCCCAATATTCAGTCTTACAGGTGAGTATACCTAGATTATATCTGTAAAGGGTTAAATTGCGAGGGCCGTGAGAGCTCAGGTCAGAACTTCCGTTCAGCAGAGAGATGATGGCTTCGACTTTTGGTGGGTTCCCTTTAGAGAATCTTTTCTTCAATAGCACATGATTAGCATTTTGCAATGTTTCATCATTTTTTATGCTGAGGGTGGGCTATATTTCAAGCAAGCATAAAGTATTCTCCGGGGACTACGCCATTGCTTCCGCAAAATCAGAAGTCCCGGGATAATACTCCAGATATCACTTGTAAAATTGGGGTTCAATTCATCACTTTGTTCTATCAGCTACTTGAAAAATGTAACAGTTTTAATTTTAAACATCAAATATCACCTGTAGAAAATCAAGTACAACTTAATGTCCCTGATTTACCACTTGTAAGTCGAAATATCACAGTCGTGAATTTCTCAAGAAAGATGCCGATTCTTGCTCCACAATTACCAACTTGGGAGCTCCGGCAAGTCCAGAGTTTAATCAGAATAATAGGTTCCATCCCAGTCACACACCTGGGACGACCCATTCTTACCAGGTTTCTTTGTTTTCTTCTCATAAAACTCCTTCACCCCTTTAACCTTCCCATCAACCATTTTACCAAAAATATGTTGCACTTTGAGATTAAAAACTTTTTCAATATCAAATTCTTTCTTTTCAGAGAAAAATTGATTTGAAATTTCAACTTTACCAACTTTTGGTTTAAAATTTTCAGCCCTCAATGGTGGAAAATTTGCATCATCCATCGGAGGTACTGATGTTTCCAACTTTAACTCAACACATGGCTCCTCTAACTTTGTGGAATCAGATTCATCGCCAGAAGATAGCTCCTCTGATTTTGACGAATCAGAATCATTCCTAGAACTATCATCAGATTTCTTAACAACCCATTTTTGGTTGTCAAGAGTTGGCTTTCTTTTATAAAACCTTTTTGAACATTCACCAACTTCAAATTTTGAATCTTTGAATACTCTGAATTGTTTAGTTGGTGGTTCATTCTTAACCATCTTTTCTTTCATTTTAAGAGAAACTCCCTGTTTTGTTTGGATGGCCTGTGGACAATTCCTGGCAATATGACCAAATGTTTTGCACTGAAAACGGGTTCTCGTTTCTTTCTTCTGAACAATTTCTTTCTTCATTTCTTCTTGCTTCTTAGTAAGGAATTCTTTGTTGGATTGATTCCTGAACAACTTTTCTTTTTCCTCTTCAGATGATATTCCTGAAACAAACACAGTTTTTGGTTTATAAGTTTTTTTATTTTTATAATTTTTCGGTGGAATAAATCCTAATCCCTTTCTTTTGAAATTACCGTTATGGTTTGGTTTCTTTTGAAAACCAGAACCAGAACTGTAACCTTTTTTCTTGTTAAACCTTTGTTGAACTCTTGAGGTGTAATGTTTAGGTTTTTCAGAAAGATTTACATCTTTTATTTCAGAAATATTAATTTCTGTTAGTTTGAAAACCTTTTTTATCATTTCAGTTTTAACACCTCTTATTGGAAATTCTTCATCAGAATATAATTTGTCAGAATCATTCAAAGTATAAGCCACTTTGAATGTTTCATCATTAAAATTAGATTTTGATAACAAGAATTCTTTATTGTAATCCCATTTCTCCTTTTTGACTGTTGACTCTGACTTGACAGACTTTGACTCTGAGATTAGCTATGACTTTGACTCCTCGGTTTCATCGTTATCCAACACCTGATCGACCACTTTCTTTATTAATTCGGACTCATGATCAGTGTCAGACGATGTGAAAGTGACATCAATGTTTTCTGGCAAATGTTCTGTACACTCAGACTCCCACTGTAAATTGGTTACCTTTTTGACTCTTTCTGAATTTGGATTTCGTGGTGAATATCCATTTTTAAGCGGGGGTGGACACTGGTTGTAACTGAAACCTTGTTTCTTACCAGAATCATTCACTTCAGTATCCTTCTTTTCATAAATCTTTTCCTCAGAGACTTCTTCTTCTTCAAACGCCTTCATGCCCTCCACTGTTGGATAAATCATGTCAATAACATAAGAAGTACATGAGTAACTTTTTAACAAATGATTTACTATTTCTGTTTCAATCCTCTGTGTTTCCAGTTTTTGTTCCAACACAGCACACTTCTCAATGTAATTGTTGACAACTTTCTGTTTTGTCATGAAAGCTCCTTGAAGAGTCTTCGTAGCCTTTGCTTGTTCACTGCTAGATTGATTGTATTGATTCATTGCTTTGTTCAGAACATCATAAGATTCCTTTAATCTGTTCATGTTATGAACCAATGTACTGTTCTGCTTCTTCACTGCTTCATAGTTTTCACATTTCACAGGAACCTTTTGTGCATTAGCTTCTTCATCAACTTTGAAAACTGGAATATCTTTTATTTTCTTCCTTATCACAGGAACATCTTCATCATCACTGCTGACAAGCTTCTTAATCTTTTTCTCTTTCTTTTTCTTTTGAGCCTTTCCATCATCACTGTCACTCTCTTCCATCAATTTTAAGTGCTTTTCCATTCTCCTTGCATAATAATCATCATCATTATCACTGTCTTCAGCAACTCGAGCAACACAAGCTTTATGATTTGACTTCTTGTTAGGATCATAATCATCCCAACTGAAATTTGCCCAGCTAAACCCTTCTGGTAATTTTTCATCATCTTGGTTTATCAGGCATGCTTTACTATCAGCTGAAACATATTTGTCCCAACTGAAATCTTTTGATGATTTCTTATCTTCTTGATTCACCATACATGCTCTCTTTGATGATTCTTCAATCTCTTTCCTGGCATGAGCAGTTTGTGGTTGTTGTTGATGTGGTTGTTGAGCAACGTGATGATAAATTGCTTTCCGATAATAATCGTTGTTGTTGAACGGATTTTGAGCTCCACTTGCTTCACGGTTTTTGCACTCCCTATTGAAGTGTCCCTTTTCCCTGCAACGAAAACAAGTAACTTTAGATTTATCAAATCCTAAAGTAGAAACATTTGCATCACGGAAATCATCTCTTCCCGTAATTTGTTTAAACTTCTCAGCTCTTCTTAACACACTCGCCAAACACCATTTTATATCCATGAGTTCCAGCTCTTCAACAACAATCTGATTGTAATCTTCTTTTGTCAACATTGGATTCCCAATCCGACCTGCAACTAAACTCTCATATGATTCCAAAACCGTTCCCAACAGCGACATGTGACCTTTAGCAACATCTTTCGAGAAATTTTCATCATTCTCAATGTTCAGAACAATGTTGCATTGTAATCTCTTTCCTTTCTTGGTTGTTGAAAAATTTGGATCAAATGATAGGTATGGAGAAAATCCTGTTTTGATGTTTGATCCTTGAGATGATCCACCAGATGAACCTTTAGCATTGAATGCAGTTTCGATCATTGGTGACATATTGGTTTTATCACTACTTCCTCCTTTGTAATACAATCCAATATCTTGTTCACCATCATAATCTTTCATTCTTGAGATTTTTCTTTGTTCCATCTCCTGAGCTTCAATCTTTTCAATAAACTTGCTGAGTGTTAAACTGCTAAACCCTTTCTTGTTCCTTAACATCATAAGATATGTGCCCCAAGTTTCATGTGGCAACGCATCAGCCAGCTTTTCAATCAACTCTTCATTATCTTTTGTGATGCTCAACCTCTTCATGTTTGCTAATAGATTGCAATATCTTTCTATGATCTGCTTTGTGTTTTCATTTTTTAAACCCCGAAATAAATCGAATTCTTTTTTCAAAAGCAATTTTTTGTTTTTGACCATCTTGTAGGATCGTTTTATCGACCAAGTGAGTCAATCAGAGGCAATACACACTGTTTGAGAGGCGGAATCAAACAAACAGAGCTGAATCAGTACAGAATGGAGTAGAAACAGAGTATATCACTTTAACACACGTTTCTTATTAATATTTCACTAGAAAATCCGGTAGCAGTTCAGTATACAACTTGTGATTCCGTGCCAAATGAGAAACAAGACCAGCCTATATATAGGCATGAGATTTCGCTTAAAATGACGCATGTCATTTCAAGCGGAATAACAACTTTTGATTTCGCGGAATTACATCAAATATCATAAAATTACACTTTAGACCCCTGTAAACCCTATACAAACATGACCTAGACTTAAGACGTAGGCTGTAGACATTATGCACCAACAAACTCCCCCTTGGATATTGCCGGAGTCTTCAGTCTGGTCTTCAGCTCTTTGATTCACAGCGACTTAAATTTCTCTTCCCTCTGCTTAGGCTTTTTTATCAGCAGCTTCCTAAGCTTTTCGTTCTCGTCAACCTTCTTCTTTTCTTCAGCAGCCATTCGTTGAACGACAGTATGCCTCAGCATGTTATCTTTGTCTTCACGTGCTTTACGTTCTTTCTCAGCTTTCAACTTTTCTTCTTGCTCTATCTTTCGCCATTTAGATGACCATTTGCTCTCAGCATTGATATTTTTCTGGAAACATATGGATACAACCTTCTGAAATTGCATCGCTTGATCTCTATCTTCAGCTTTAAACCATATCTTGTTCACAAACAAGCATTCTATGTCTTTTGCAGAGCAATTCACTAGCCACAGAGGATTATACACAAATATTTCTCTAACTTCATTTTCAGCCCTGTAAGTGATTACAGCTTCAGTCGAAATACAGCTGTAAACCCAACATATAAAGCCTTTATAGAACTCTTGTTCCATCTTTGGCATCAGAATGTTTTTATCACTCTCGGCTTCTTCACATGCAATATCGTCTCTTCAGTACCAGTTTTAGGATTAACTCTTCTCACTTTCTTTGGGTAATGTGGTTTCCAGTTCTTGAAGTTTTTCAATGATTCATACTTGAACAATCCCCACATAGGCACATCGTTCTTTCTAATAGCATAGCCCAATGTTCTAACTTTGGCAAGCTCTTCCACATCCCACCAAGGCAATGACATAATATCATAAAGACGTTCAAAGTATTGCACACCGTATTCTCTTCGAATAGCATAGGCATTAACATGAGGTAGAAATCCCCAGCTAATGATATCCCCAAGCGAAACATCCCTATCTCTCTTGTAAAACTTCAAAGGACGTTTGAACTTCCTTTCAGTATCTTTACGGAACCACTTCTTTCTTTCTTCCTTCTGTGGATCTTTTGTAGTACCATCAAAGTTTTTATCTTTCAAGAATTCAGCTACTTTCCTTCTCAGTTCGTCTCTATTCTCTTGACTGAAAAACTCTACCAGAGTAGGAAAATTTGAAGTGTCTTCATTCACACTTTCTTCATCAGAACAATCTTCAACCTCAACCATATCATAGTTATCAGCCTCATCAACATACTTGTACTGATAATCAGGTTGTTGGTTGATATCGAACGCATTCAGCTCTTCCTCAAAATCAAATTTGAACTCATCTTCATTAACATTAAACATCTTGAGAACTTCATCCAAAGTTACGTGTGCCTGATCTCTCCTTCTTCTACCTCAGGCTCAATACGAAAAATCAACATCTCAGCTTCATCGACATTCTTATCATCCACATTCTCCCCCTCACTTTCAGCACTTTCATGATCTTCATTTGCATCGTCATGCATATAATCATCAACATTTTGTTCTTTTGACGTTTCAGTAACAGTAACACCCGTACCACCCTGATCGTCGTCATCATTATTATCATCATCACTGTAACTGCTTGCAGAATATACATCATCATCTGCAACATTCTCTTCATCATCATCGTCTTCTTCATCCTCATCAACTTCATCAACATTAAGAACATTGTCTAGTAACACATCTTCATCAAATATAGCAGAAACTGCAGAGAGAGGAATAGGCTGCTCAAAATATGATTCAGGAGCATTTGATAGAACAATTGCCCTTTCTTCAGAAACACCTTCTATGCCTTTGCCCTTGTTCTTTAAATCTGCATCAATCTCTGCTTGTCTTTGAGCTCTAACTTCTTCAATCTTGATTTCCTCAAATTGTTGCTCAACAGACTTACCAAGCATCATTTCTAACACTTTGTTTATCATATAAATCTCATGTTCTTTCTGTGCCTTGATAGCCTCTAACTCTTTGTTCTTTAACTCAAAATACTTATTCTGCTCATCTCTGCGTGTTTTTTCTTCTAGTAACTCTGCTATCTGAACTTTCATCACATCAATTTCATATTCATCAGCTTCAATTTTCTTTAACAAAGAAGAATTTTCAGCTTCCACAGTCTTAACACGCTTTACCAACATCTTGTTATCAGCTAAAACTTCTTCAACTTTCTTTTCCAAATACTTAACTTGCTTATCAGTCGCAAAATTGAAATCACCAATATCGAGATTAAGACCTTCTGGAACAGTTGGAAAGGTTTTGTAACTAGAAGAACCAGATGTAGTTTGGACAGGTGGTTGTGTGAGTGGTGGTGTTTGAAAGATTTGTTGTGAAGTTAGAATAGGTTGTTCTTGGATTGGTGTTTGGTGTAGTGGTGATAAATGTGATGGTGTTTGATATAATGGTGATGGTTGTCTAGGAGGTGATTGGTGAAGTGGTGATTGGATTGGTGATAGTTGATGTTGTGATTCAGGTTGTGTTGATGGTGATTTACTAGTTTCTTGGATAGGTTTCTTGTTCAGCAAGATCTTCAATGTCTTTTTCACTTTTGTAGTAACAACTCTCTTTCTTGCACCAGCTTTCTTTTTACCACCTGATGATGGAGGTGTTTGAACATTTTCAACATTTTCTTGAGAAGTAATGTGCACATCATCATCATCTTTACCACTCCTTTTTCTCTTTTCTGTTTCTCTTTCTCTACAGCAGACATGACTTTCTTATAACGTTCAGTCTTATCAACTTCATCTTCAGAAGAACTTGTTGTACTTTTGTTAACATCATCACTTTCTTCATCACCAGCTGCTTCTTTCTTTTTAGAATTAAAATCATTAAGAGATTTCAACAACTTTGTAGACGCAGGAGACAAACGAACATCTCCTTCAACATTAATTTCAGTTTCAGCTTCACCTTCAACTTCAGCTTCAGGTTCCTCCTCTGATTCATCAACAAGCAATGTTTTAGCAGCTTTCTTTTGACGCTTTTTGGGTTGAGAAGACGAACCCTCTTCTACTTGTACTTTAGGAGTAGCTTTCATACCCCTCTTTTTCTTTTCTTTTACGAACCAATCTTTTCGAGTTCCTTTGAATTCTTCAAGTATTTTTAATTCATCAGCATAACCAGCTTCTTTCATCTCTTCCTCATTCCTCTAGTTCTGATGATTGACTGGATCTGGATCTTGATAGTTTTTGTCTTTAATAAAACCAAAAAATTCAACTTTAGTCTTTGGCTCTGGATGATTCGGATGATATCTGGCCAATTGTTTCAAAGAATCATTACTCATGTGAGATAACACCAACAGATCATTGTTTTCATCGCTTTCAAGATCTGGATAGGCATGATCTATCATCATTTGAACAAACCATGGATACACCCAAGTTTTGCTCTTTGAAGTAATATTTTCAACCATATAATGAAACACGATCTTCGAAAAGTTATACTTCTTGTTCAATACAAGAGTTGTCACCATGTTCATTTGATAGTCTCTCATAGCATCATAACCTCCCTTACAATGACTTAGAGCCTACAGTACCGAGTGAATAAGAAACTTGTATGGCTTTGTAAACTTTGATTTCAAGTAATTAGCACTGTTTAGAGCACCAGCATAACCCATCCGCAGCATACAACCTTTGACCATCCTCTCTGGAAACTCTGATGGAGACTTTTCATCGTCCGGAAAATCTATCACCTCACGAACAAGAGCCTCTGAGATAATAATTGGTTTTTCTTTGCCATTTAGCTTAACAACCGAATTGATCACTTTGCTTTCTTTGTCATAAATTGCCTTTTCCCAAAAACATTTGATATGAGATCTAAACGCTAGATGTGGATTCGTCAAGGCTTTTTGTATAGGCAACCTTCTCATAAATTCCAGAATACTCCTGATTTCAGACAACTTTGGAATCTTTTCCTCATCAAAATCACAACAACTGTTGTGCAATGGATCAAAAATCACATTTGAAGCCTGAAAATCAAGACAATACAAATAAATCAAACATTTTGAAAATTTTTCTCATCAAACATCATTCAAGCGAAATCACATATAATATGGAATGACAGATTGAAGTGAAATCACTTGTTTTTAAGAAATGTTCATTTCAAGCGGAATCTCCATTTGAAGCGGAATACCATTTGAAGCGAAATCAATTGTTTCAAGCGGAATCATGAACAAATTTTTAAATTTTTTTTGATGATGAAATCAAACAACTGGGTTTGTTCTATGATAGATTCCGAGCATGTGGGTGTCGATTTTATCCATTTTTATCCACAAAATCAACCCAGATCTAAGTTCAAAAACCTTGTTCTTCGTCATTCAATAAAAAACATCAGATCTGGTTCAATTAAAACCCTAATACAGTTCTACAACACATTCCGACCACACATATATGATTTACGTTAATTTTATGTCAATATTAAACCCTAGATCTAAGATACGAATTCTGTTCATCGCCGACAAGCAAAAATAGTTCAGATCTGGTTCAAATTGACACAATATCTTACCTTCCCCATGATCTAAGACGTGCACACCAAACTTAGATCAGATTACAGACAAAAATTTGGCAGTATAACGGCATAAAATTGAAGGTTTTGTGATTTCGCTCGAAGTCACTTCTGACAGAACTTTGGAGCGGAATAACATAAATGATTTGTTCAAGCGGAATTAGCTGGCTATTTATAGACCACCTGATTTCGCTTGAAATAGACATTGAGGCAGTTTAAGAGGAATCAACATTCGAGCGGAATCATGTTTTCAAGCTGACTTACCTTTTCAAGCGAAATTACCTTATTCAAAATTTAACTTTTTGACTTTTTCAGATTTTACCGACACACCCAGTTAACCAAGTCCAAGTTAATGACCCTGGTCAACTGTCTAGCTTGCCAAGTCCAAATTAATGACCCTGGCTAACCAAATTATGAAGTTTGCTGACTTTCTGAAACAATTTAAGTTCAAGTTAATGAACTTTTGAACTTTTAAGCAATTACCGATCACTTTTTCACAATCTTCTGCTTACCCAACCCTCATGATCCAGACATGTTTAGCACATAAAACTTTGATCCTCTGATTTCCAACATTCGTTGTCGAAAATAAAATGAAAAACAAATCTTTTTGGATTTTTGAATATGGTAAGCAATAAACTGTACACACAATATTTTTGGGAGTGTGTTAGGGGATCATATCAGCTGCCGACGAGATACAAGCACCGTTAAGCTTAGATTACATTTTAAGCATTAAACAATTCGCGTTGATTGTCGATATATTGATCCTCTTAAATTTTCACACATTTTTCAGCTTGTTCAGGATACGGATTTAGTGTTTTAAGACTTAAACTTTTACATGTGTCCCACCTCAGAATATACTCCCGTATCTAGATCCCAGTATTCAGTCTTATAGGTGAGTATACCACATATGATATCTGTAAGGGGTTAAATGCAAAACCGTGAGAGCTCAGGTCAGAACTTCCGTTCAGCAGAGAGATGACGGTTCGACTTTGTCACACCACCAAAATCCACACGCGGAGTATCACCGCTTGGAGGCGTGACTGACCAAGATCAAGCCACCAATCATATTGAACAAGTATGTAAGTAAACATAATTCAACCAAACAGTATGAAAGGTGTTCAAAACCAAAGCATAGTTAAATGTTTAGCAGAAGCATAATTTGTAAAACCCATATCAAATATTAAATATGAAATAAAGTAATGTTTAAAGCATGGCACACAATGCCATGTCCCACAATGACCGTTCCTCCCTGTGCAAGCTCCATGAGTACCTAATGACCTGCAAGGCATGTAGCAACGAATCAACAACAAAGTTGAGCGAGTTCACAGTTGGTTGTTTGAGTATAGTATTCATTTCGTAAATCGTATGTTCGTTTTGTAAACCATGTATCATATTAATCCTTATCGCGGCCAATCCAGGCATATGTGCGATGATTAGTGGGGGCTTCCCATGTGTTACAAGACCACGCGTATCGACTGCTACGAAAATGTAAGAGGTGCCCTAAGTCAATGTCTATCAGCATTGACCCTTTGCCCATAGTCCATTAGTACACGCCCGTCCGACTGGCACGGTGTGAGGTTTGTTAAACCTAATAGCGCTATTAACTAATGACCCGCTCGCCCTAGGCCTCGGCGATTAAGTCGACTATTGAGGGACTTCCTTTGATAGAGTTGATGGTCTTAAGATCGTGTACGTAGGCTTTACGTACGTGCCCTTCAATCCGAGGACAGTAATAAGTAGTTTTTAATAGTAATGGTTGTACGAGTAGGTATCCAATCCCATTCCCAACCCCTGGGAATCCCATGCCTTGGCTAGTGTGAACTCACCTTGGTTTGCTCGGTATGCTAAGTTAAGTGCTCACAAGAAATCAGTCAAGTCCTATAGTGTGCACGTATACTCAATCAGTTTAGGTTCGTACCGATTCACATATATTCTAATGTCACATAGTGTGTTTGGCAGTTAATCATCATGCAACACAAACAGTTAATCGCATCAATACACTTAACAGGGTTAACATACTAACAGAGTTAATAAGGTTAACTGAGTTAATAAACTTAACTCAGTTAATAGGTTAATCATAGTTACATGTTTAACAGAGTTATATACGTACTTAACAAGGTTAACAACTTAACATGTTTAACCACTAAACAGGCCTAACAGTTGGGCCGAAATCACTTTTTGGGTCGAAATCCCTTCAATGACGAAATCCCTTTGGATTTCGTCGATATGTGTTTTCGTCGAGGTATATCATCATCAGTAATAGTTTCACAAAACCCTAACTGCTATCCAACAACGTTTCAATCGGACCAAATATGTAATCATATAATCTACCAATTCATTATATAATCTAATCATTACTCAATCGTAAATCATCTGCAAGCTGCCATGATCATCATATATACAACATAAGATTTAACACAGAACCCTAATATGCTAGTCGCCTATCATCAAAACAACAACAAATCAAGACCATTCACATCGGGTCATCATCATCATTAAATATATCAACAATGGCCGACAATCTAATAACACCTCAAGATGATATTGGACCGATTTATATAGCATTTATGTAGTGGACAATTATTTACTATTATCCCATTACCATCACATGCAATATAACACAATGACTACTGACATCACATGCAAATATAAGTATGATAGCCGACAATCATGATGGATCCTTATCCAATTGACTACATTCTAAAAGTTTTTCACATGCATGACTACAGAATAATGACCAACATAAAAGACTAGTAATGATTATTTTACTGACCGAGATGTAGGGTAACTAGAACAAAGGATCCGAATGATTCAATGGTGATGTTATTTGCCGTCGGTTTGCAGGGATGGAGAGATCTGGGGTTTGCCGAATGATAGCTTTTCGTAAAAGTTGAATATCAAAGATATATGACAAACAGTCACTAGGCCCAAAGCCCATTTGGTTTTTGTGGACTAGTTACTGGACGAAAACACATGAAGTGTTTTCGGCCATAGGGTGTTTTCATAGGGTGAGGGTTTTCGGCTAGGAGTGTTAGGCAAAGTCCCATGTTTTAAATAATTATACAATTCCAATATGTATAACATATATACACATAATACACATATCACAAATAACACTTATTTAGCACCTCAAATGATTATTAAACCCACTAAGCAAGTACATATGAAGTTAGATCGGATAGAGACCTTGAAAACTCGAGTTGTCACATTATTCCCAACTTGAAAGAAATTTCATCCCGAAATTTAGCATGCGGTTACTGAGGAAGCTAGTTAAGTTGCGTGGTTTACTGGTTTTCCTGGGGTGTCACATCCTCCCTCCGTTGATCTGGAATTTCGTCCCGAAATTCCGTAGCTTCAGCCTCAGTAGTAGTTGTACCGTTTACGAATAGTTGAGGTTACTTTTGTTTCATCTGATCTTCGCGCTCCCAGGTGAACTCTGGGCCGCGACGTGAGTTCCAACGAACTCGAACGAGAGGTATTCTAGTACGCTTGAGGACCTTAACATCCCAGTCCGTGATTTCGACTGGTTCCTCGACGAATCGCAACTGCTCGTCGATAGTGAGCTCCTTCAAAGGAACTATGTGCGTCTCATCTGACAGACACTTCTTCAGATTCGACACGTGGAAAACATTGTGAACTGCACTGAGTTCTGCTGGTAAGTTCAGTTTGTAGGCCACCTTGCCTATCTTTTCTAAAATTTCGATCGGTCCGACATATCGTGGATTGAGCTTGCCTCGTTTGCCAAAACGAACCACACCCTTCCAGGGTGAAACCTTGAGTAGCACTCGATCCCCAACTTGGAGCTCGAGTGGTTTCCTGCCCTTATCGGCGTATGCTTTCTGACGGTCGCGAGCTGCCGCCATGCGTTGTCGTATCTGAGCAATTCGCTCTGTTGTGTCTACCACAAGTTCTGGACCAGTAATCTGACTATCCCCCACCTCTGCCCAACAAAGAGGTGACCGGCATTTTCGCCCATACAATGCCTCAAACGGAGTAGCTTTAATGCTGGTGTGGTAGCTGTTATTGTATGAAAATTCCACAAGCGGCAGATGCTTTTCCCAGCTGTTGCCAAAGTCAATTATACATGCCCTAAGCATGTCTTCTAGGGTCTGGATGGTACGTTCTGACTGCCCATCCGTTTGCGGGTGATAAGCTGTGCTCATATCCAAACGTGAACCAAAGGACTTGTGCATTGCTTGCCACAGTTCTGATGTAAAACGTGCATCTCGATCCGAGATAATAGAGGTGGGCACCCCGTGCCTCGAGACAACTTCCTTAAGATATACGTCTGCTAGTGTGGAGAACTTATCCGTTTCCTTGATAGCCAAAAAGTGAGCAGACTTTGTGAGTCGATCCACGATCACCCAAATAGTATCATTACCACGTTGAGATCTAGGCAAGCCAGTAACAAAATCCATGGAAATTTGCTCCCATTTCCATTGTGGTATCTCTGGTTGTTGAAGGGGGCCTGAAGGTTTCTGGTATTCCGCCTTGACTCTCGCACAAGTCAATCACTTGCTAACGTATGTTGCTATATGGGCCTTCATGCTAGGCCACCAATATGTAGTTTTGATATCGTGGTACATTTTATCCGAACCAGGATGTACTGAGTAGCGAGACTTGTGTGCCTCATCCATCACAAGCTCTCGTAGGTTACCGTAAAGTGGGACCCAAATGCGTCCTGTGACGTAGTAAGCACCGTCTTCCTTCTATTCTAAGCGTTGCTTTGAGCCGCGTAGGGCTTCAGCCCTGACGTTTTCTGGTTTCAACGCTTCTACCTGAGCGTCCCGTATCTGAGAGGGAAGACTAGACTGTATAGTGAGTTGTAAAGCTCGCACGCGCTTAGGCGCAGTGTCCTTTCGACTAAGGGTGTCAGCCACAACATTGGCTTTGCCCGGGTGGTATCTGATCGAGCATTCGTAGTCATTTAGTAGCTCGACCCATCGTCGTTGTCGCATGTTGAGTTCCTTCTGTTTGAAGATATGCTCGAGGCTTCTGTGATCAGTGTAGATAGCACATTTGGTACCATACAGGTAGTGTCTCCATATCTTAAGTGCAAAAACAACCGCTCCCAGCTCTAGATCGTGTGTAGTGTAGTTCTTTTCATGAACTTTGAGTTGGCGTGAGGCGTAGGCTATAACTTTATCCCGCTGCATCAATACACAACCAAGACCCTGAATGGATGCGTCGCAGTACACTACGAAGTCATCTGTGCCCTCTGGCAATGAAAGGATAGGTGCACTGCAAAGTCTATCCTTTAGATGTTGAAATGCTAATTCATGTGCGTTTCGCCATCGATAAACAACGCCTTTCTGCGTTAGGGAGGTGAGAGGCTGTGCAATCTTGGAAAAATCCTTAATAAACCTCCTGTAGTAACCTGCCAATCCCAAGAATTGGCGAATTTCCGTCGGCGTACGAGGTGCAGGCCAGCTCTTGATCGAATCTACCTTGGATGGATCAACGTGAATCCCATCCTTGTTCACTACATGGCCTAAGAAATGGACTTCACGAAGCCAGAAGTCACATTTTGAAAACTTGGCGTACATCTGTTCTGCTCGAAGGAGTTCCAAAATGAGTCGTAAATGTTGCTCGTGTTCCTCCTGACTCTTCGAATAAATCAGGATATCGTCGATGAATACAATGACGAACTTGTCTAGGTACGGCTTGCATACTCGATTCATCAAGTCCATGAAGACCGCAGGTGCGTTTGTCAGCCCAAAAGGCATGACCAAAAACTCATAATGTCCATAACGGGTTCTAAAGGCTGTTTTAGAGACGTCCTCTTCTCGGACTCTCAGCTGGTGATATCCTGATCTCAAATCAATCTTTGAATAGTAGCTCGACCCTTGCAGCTGGTCGAATAAGCCGTCAATGCGTGGAAGAGGATAGCGATTCTTCACGGTCACCTTGTTGAGTTCACGGTAGTCGATACACATTCGGAAGGTACCGTCTTTCTTCTTCACGAATAGCACTGGAGCTCCCCAGGGCGAAGAGCTAGGACGAATAAAACCCTTATCTAAGATTTCTTGTAGGTGCGTAGATAGCTCTTTTAGTTCTGATGGAGCTAGACGATAGGGTGCTCGGGCTATGGGCGCTGCTCCAGGAGCTAGCTCAATTTGAAACTCGACCTGGCGATGAGGCGGGAGGCCAGGTAGTTCCTCAGGAAATACCTCAGGATAGTCGCGTACAATCGAAAAGTCTTCTATCTTCTTCTCTTTCTTCGAGGTGTCAGTAACGAGAGCCAGAATAGCAGTGTGGCCCTTTCTCAAGCACTTCTGAGCCTTAAGGAAAGAGATGATGCTCACAACAGCACCACTCTTGTCGCCACGAATCATGAGAGGTTCATCACCTAAGCGAGGAATACGGACAATCTTTTCGTTGCAAAGAATCTCTGCTTGGTGTTGGGATAACCAGTCCATCCCAATGACAACGTCAAAACTACCCAGAGTGATAGGAAGGAGGTCGATCAAGAAAGTGTGATCAGCAAGAACAAGGTTACAACCTTTGACTACGTGTGTGACCTCTATACTTTTACCATTAGCTAACTCTACAGCATGCTTGGGGTTCAAAGGTGTTGGGGTACGCTTAAGCAGTTGACTAACTTTTAGGGACACATAACTAGTATCAGCACCCGAATCAAATAAGACAGTAACGTAAAAGTCATCGAGAAGGAACTTACCCGTCACAACATTGGGATCATTCCTAGCTTCTCCCTGGCCAATAACGAATACACGACCCCTTGCACCGTTGCCATTGTTACCACCATTGTTCCCATTTCCCCTGATTGTTGTTATTGTTGTTGTTGTTATGGTTCCTGTTCAGCTGGGGACAATCTCTCTTGAAGTGGCCTTCAGCTCCACACTGAAAGCACCCTTTGTTGTCTCGTTGCTGCTGTTGTTGGTCTTGTGGAGCTGGTGGCTGTTGTCGCTGGTTCTGATTTTCAGGTCGTAAGCTTCTACAATCCTTAGCTTCATGACCCATTTTGAGACACCTCTGGCAACGATTCTTGTTGCACTGGCCGCTGTGGTGTTTATTTCATCTGTTGCACTTTGGAAGGTTCCACCGATAACCACTTTGCCCTTGGCTACCAGAAGATTGCTGACCAGGGCTCTTAAAATCTTCTGTTCTTCTCTGTTGCGACTGGGACTGAACAGAAGTTGAACCTCTGCTTGAAGCTCCATCCCATTTACGTTTTTTGTCACTGGGAGTTTCAGAGGTAGCTGTAGCACTAATACGTTTTGGTAACATGTTCTGCTCCACCGCCTGATCAGTGAGACGGTGAGCCAACTAAACAACCTGCTGGATGGTGGCGAGGTTTGCTGAAGTCACATGACTTTGGATTTCTGGCACTAAGCCCTTGAGAAAAAGTTCAATACGCTTAATTGGAGGGTCCACCATGGTAGGACACAGTAATGCGAGCTCATTCGATCTCTTCGTATACGCCTCAATTTCTGACCCCGTCATCTTGAGGTTGTAGAACTCGACTTCCAACTTATGAATGTCATCACGACTGCAGTATTCCTCTTTGATCATCTCTTTAAAATTGTTCCATGGGGTGGCGTTAGCAGCAACCAACCCCAGCATTTGGACCTGAGCGTTCTACCATGTGAGAGCTAAACCCTCGAGAGTGCCGGTAGCATACTTCACCCTGCGTGCCTCAGGGCATTCACACATTTCGAACACAGATTCTAGTTTCTCAAACCAGTGGAGGAGACCTACTGCTCCTTCAGTGCCGCTAAAAGTAGTGGGTCGGCAGTCCATAAAAGTTTAGAAGGTGCACATAGGTGGCTGAGCATGCTGACCTGTTGTGGGTATAAGAGAGGACAAAGTTTAACACAAGGGTAGGTTCACGAGAGTAGGACCTAAAGATCCTAGAATGAGTTTAAACTGCAGGGTATACCTCCTGCTTGTGCGGCTGCAAGTGCCGCAGCAACCTGTTCGTTAATCAGAGCCGTCAACTGGGCTTGTGTCATGTTAATGCGTCCAGACATGATCTTCATATCAAGAGAAACGTGAGTGAGAAGGGTTCGTGAAAGTGCGATGACAGAAGAGAGTAAACACACATGTATTCAAGCAACAGTAGCTATACTAATTAAGCATATCATGAGCAATGTTCTACGTAATCTAGCATGTAGGTAATAAGACGTAAACCATATCACCTAGAATGTCGAGTCTTGCACGTGGAGTGAAGCGTCGTTGTGGATCGTAGAGCACAGTATAGGTTATAGTCTGGTTTTAACAAAAACGTTTTCCTTTATTAAAACCAAGTTCTCTATAACCAATGGCTCTGATACCAATCCGTCACACCCCCAAAATCCACACGCGGAGTATCACCGCTTGGAGGCGTGACTGAACAGGATCAAACCACCAATCATATTGAACAAGCATGTAAGTAAACATAATTCAACCAAACAATATGAAAGGTGTTCAAAACCAAAGCATAGTTAAATGTTTAGCGGAAGCATAATTTGTAAAACCCATAGCAAATATTAAATATGAAATAAAGTAATGTTTAAAGCATGGCACACACTGCCATGTCCCACAACGACCGTTCCTCCCTGTGCAAGCTCCATGAGTACCTAATGACCTGCAAGGCATGTAGCAACGAATCAACAACAAAGTTGAGCGAGTTCACAGTTGGTTGTTTGAGTATAGTATTCATTTCGTAAATCGTATGTTCGTTTTGTAAACCATGTATCATATTAATCCTTATCGCGGCCAATCCAGGCATACGTGCGATGATTAGTGGGGGCTTCACATGTGTTACAAGACCACGCGTATCATCTGCTACGAAAATGTAAGAGGTGCCCTAAGTCAATGTCTATCAGCATTGACCCTTTGCCCATAGTCCATTAGTACACGCCCGTCCGACTGGCACGGTGTGAGGTTTGTTAAACCTAATAGCGCTATTAACTAATGACCCGATCGCCGTAGGCCTCGGCGATTAAGTCGATAATTGAGGGACTTCCTTTGATAGAGTTGATGGTCTTAAGATCGTGTACGTAGGCTTTACGTACGTGTCCTTCAATCCGAGGACAGTAATAAGTAGTTTTTAATAGTAATGGTTGTACGAGTAGGTATCCAATCCCATTCCCAACCCCTGGGAATCCCATGCCTTGGCTAGTGTGAACTCACCTTGGTTTGCTCGGTATGCTAAGTTAAGTGCTCACAAGAAATCAGTCAAGTCCTATAATGTGCACGTATACTCAATCAGTTTAGGTTCGTAACGATTCACATATATTCTAATGTCACATAGTGTGTTTGGCAGTTAATCATCATGCAACACAAACAGTTAATCGCATCAATACACTTAACAGGGTTAACATACTAACAGAGTTAATAAGGTTAACTGAGTTAATAAACTTAACTCAGTTAATAGGTTAATCATAGTTACATGTTTAACAGAGTTATATACGTACTTAACAAGGTTAACAACTTAACATGTTTAACCACTAAACAGGCCTAACAGTTGGGCCGAAATCACTTTTTGGGTCGAAATCCCTTCAATGACGAAATCCCTTTGGATTTCGTCGATATGTGTTTTCGTCGAGGTATATCATCATCAGTAATAGTTTCACAAAACCCTAACTGCTATCCAACAACGATTCAATCGGACCAAATATGTAATCATATAATCTACCAATTCATTATATAATCTAATCATTACTCAATCGTAAATCATCTGCAAGCTGCCATGATCATCATATATACAGCATAAGATTTAACACAGAACCCTAATATGCTAGTCGCCTATCATCAAAACAACAACAAATCAAGACCATTCACATCGGGTCATCATCATCATTAAATAAATCAACAATGGCCGACAATCTAATAACACCTCAAGATGATATTGGACCGATTTATATAGCATTTATGTAGTGGACAATTATTTACTATTATCCCATTACCATCACATGCAATATAACACAATGGCTACTGACATCACATGCAAATATAAGTATGATAGTCGACAATCATGATGGATCCTTATCCAATTGACTACATTCTCAAAGTTTTTCACATGCATGACTACAGAATAATGACCAACATAAAAGACTAGTAATGATTATTTTACTGACCGAGATGTAGGGTGACTAGAACAAAGGATCCGAATGATTCAATGGTGATGTTATTTGCCGTCGGTTTGCAGGGATGGAGAGATCTAGGGTTTGCCGAATGATAGCTTTTCGTAAAAGTTGAATATCAAAGATATATGACAAACAATCACTAGGCCCAAAGCCCATTTGGTTTTTGTGGACTAGTTAGTGGACGAAAACACATGAAGTGTTTTCGGCCATAGGGTGGTTTCATAGGGTGAGGGTTTTCGGCTAGGAGTGTTTGGCAAAGTCCCATGTTTTAAAAAATTATACAATTCCAATATGTATAACATATATACACATAATACACATATCACAAATAACACTTATTTAGCACCTCAAATGATTATTAAACCCAGTAAGCAAGTACATATGAAGTTAGATCGGATAGAGACCTTGAAAACTCGAGTTGTCACAGACTTTTGGTGGGTTCCCTTTAGAGAATCTTTTTTACAACAGCACATGATTAGCATTTTTCAATGTTTCATCATTTTTTATGCTGAGGGGAGGCTTTTATTTTAAGCAGCGTAAAGTATTCTCCGGGGACTAGGCCATTGCTTCCGCAAAATCAGAAGTCCCGGGATAATACCCCAGATATCACTGAGCATAAAGACCTAGTATCTCAGAAAGAGGGTCCTTTCAAACAAGATTTCGGGGGTTACCCATATATCCTGGAGATGTTTCCCACGTGCAAGCAAGTAATTATTTATGTTTATATCCCAAAAAAATCTACTAAATGTGTAAAAACCTATCGACGCATCTTTAGCGAGACTGCTTAACACATATTAAACATTACATTTCTTTAGCGTACTACATCTGTCTAGCTGATGTACTATCATTTCCCCTTTTTACATAAACTCATTTTTATTTTTTCAAATGTTTTTGGATTTTGAAATTTTATCATGTTTTTGTATTTTTCTACAAACTTTATCCCCCTAAAAACAAAGACATATTTTTGTGTTTTTGTTTTTA
>JARYGA010024878.1:0-30952 GCA_030545235.1 Helianthus tuberosus
CTTCTACATCGTTTCCGGTAATAAGCATGTCGTCTACATATATGATCAAGCATGTTACAAGACCATTTCTTTTCTTGAGAAAGAGGGTATGATCAGCATTACTTTGGTGATACCCATATTCTTTCATGGCCAAAGTGAACTTTCCGAACCATGCCCGAGGAGACTGTTTCAGCCCGTATAAAGATTTTTTCAACCGACAGACTTCCCATTCTTTAAAACCCACTCCAAAACCTGGAGGTGCTTCCATGTAGACTTCTTCCGTTAGGTCTCCATGAAGAAATGCGTTTGTAACATCGAACTGATGGAGAGGCCAGTTCTTATTGGCTGCCACAGAGAAGAGGACTCTGATGGTGTCCATTTTTGCAACCGGGGAAAAAGTCTCAGAGTAATCGATCCCATACGTCTGAGTGTAACCCTTGGCTACAAGTCGTGCTTTGTATCTTCCAATGGACCCATCTGGTTTATATTTGATTGAATAGACCCACCGACATCCAACTGTTTTCTTTCCTTTAGGAAGGCTACACTTCTCCCATGTGTTGTTTTTCATAAGAGCATGCATCTCCTTTTCCATTGCTTCTTTCCAGTTCTTCTGACTTTGGGCTTCCTTTACAGAACTAGGTATTTGTTCGGAGTATAGAGAGGTAACAAATGCTTTCGCACTGTTAGATAAGTTCCCGTCAACCGTATTGGCTACGGGATACCTTGAAGTTCTGGTTTCCCTTTCTGGGGAGTACCGTTTTGGGGGAATCCCTCTATTGGCTCTCGGAGGTAAAACATATGTTCCCGGTGTTGTTCCAGAGCCTCCATCATGTTGTTCATTTGATTCGGCCTCTCCTTGGACTGCATTGTTCTGCTCAGCAATCTCCACCTGTTCCATTGTCTCAGGACTTTCGTGATTGTTAGTAATGACCGGATCAGATTCAAGCACATTTTCAAGGTTTGGAGAGTCACTTACCTCGAACACCAGTCTGGATGATTCTTGGGTGGGACTTTCAACAGGCTTTGGTGACTCAGTATGTGTGGATGTATGAGATGACTCGTCTTCGCTTGCAGATGGAATCCACTTTAACCAACTCAGTGAGTCCTCATGCTCTATCTCCCCCTGACCACTGAGATGGGACTGATAGTAATATTCTGTTTCAAGAAAGTCGCAGTGGACAGTGGTAATCATACGACGTCGTAATGGGTTATAACATCGATATCCTTTCTGATTCACTCCATAACCAACAAAGACACATTTCTCGGCACATGGGTCTAGTTTGGATCGTTCGGTTTTGGGTATATGGGGAAAAACTGTACACCCAAAGACCCGAGGTGGTAATGTAAGAGGTGGGGGTAGTTTGGTGAATGTGGATAAGGTATCAAGGGGAGTTTTTAGGTCAAGTGCTTTGGTTGGTAAACGGTTAAGGAGATATACAGCTGTGTTTATAGCTTCAGGCCAAAAAGATTTAGGGACTTTAGATTCAAGCATAAGGGCTCGAGCCATTTCTACCAGAATGCCATTTTTCCGTTCAACTACACCATTCTGTTCTGGGTGTTTTGGGCAAGTGGTTTGGTGAATCATTCCCTTTTCTTGGAAAAATTGTTTCATGGAGTTATTAACGTACTCCCCTCCATTATCAGATCGTAAGATTTGAATGTTGGTTTTGAATTGAGTTTGTACCATGTTGTAAAACAGTTTGAATTTGTCAAAGACTTCAGATTTGTGTTTTAAAAAATACACCCAGGTCATCCTGGTTCAGTCATCAACAAATAATAGGAAAAATCGAAAGTTTTGACCTCCATTAGTTTCAGCTGGACCCCAAACATCTGAGTGTATTAGTGAAAAGGGTTCACTGACCCTAGTGTTACTCGGTTTGAATGGTTTTTTATGGCTTTTGGCTAAGGCACATGTCTCACAATCTAATGTACTATTGGACGGGAAAAGCTTAGGGAGTAAAAGGTGTAAATACCCAGCGGAAGGATGCCCTAATCTCCTATGCCAAAGCCATGCTTCTCTACTCTTTGTTCGGTGAGCAAGCATTGCAGTCCCTGACTAAGTCACCTCATCCACATAGTATAAGCCCTGTCGTTCAGTGCCACGCCCAATTATCTTTCCAGTTCTGATGTCCTGTAAGATACAGAAATGAGGATGCATTAGAACTGTGCAATTGAGTTCCTTTGTAACATGACTTATTGATAACAATTTGTGTGTTAACGAAGGAACATATAAACAATTTGACAGTCTCGGACTAGGAGATATTTCGACAGTTCCTCCTCCCTTTATTAAAACATTTTCACCATTTGCAGTTTTGATGTGGGTTCTATTTGGTTTCTTTGTAGAGACAAAGTCCAATGGCTCAAACGTCATTGTATCCGTGGCTCCACAATCAAAAATCCAAGAGTTGAATTGATCACCGCCCTTATGCGTTGTTAAATAGGCTTCTCCACTTGTTGATGGAGAATCTTTGAGTAACTCATAGACCTGGTGATTAGTCATTTGCAACGGGATTTTTTCTTTTCTTCTTTTTTCTTTTTTCCTTTTTTTTTTCTTTTTTTTCCTTCAAATGTAGAAATTATATTCTAAACTTTTTGAAAATGACAAATGCATTGAAATCGAGGAGTCCTGTTTACTTTCACCATGTTTAATATACCATCATATTAGTTTTTTTTTGTTTTTGAGCTCTCTTCTCCAATAAATCCACTTTCACTATCCTGTTCCAAACAAATCCAAATCCCTAATCGATCTCTAGATTCCCACTCATGTAATATCCTTCCTTGATTTATGGATCCTCCTTGCTGTCAACGAGTACTCTTTTCTGTACCACTAAATACGCTCGCCTGAATAACGACGCCGAAATAACGACGCCGGAAAAACGTGACTTACCGGCGTATTTATCAAATACGCCGGGCAACTTGAACTCTCGTTCAAGATTTAAAGTGGCCCGGAACGGAATAAATCCGCTAGCTTATGAACGAGATTACCCAGAATTCCAACAAATCCGACAGATTGAAGGCGGCGGCTAGGGTTTCCTGGGCAGACGACTAGGGTTCCTGGTTGAAGTTTCAGACTTTGTGCGGCTGGATTTGCTGAACAGGGTCAGAGCGTGCAGTAATGAATCCGACGGCAGCGGCAATGGATCTGGCGGCTAACAGATGAGGTTTGATGGAGACGGCAGGTTTGATTTCCGGTGTTTGATCTTGATTTTGATTATCGGTTTATTTCTGGTTTGAGGTTGGATTGGCTTGAAATAGATTGTAGATGGTGAGCAAAGTGTTCAAGAGTCAGAAACACTGCTCTGATACCATGTCAAGAGGTATAGAGAACAAAGGGGCGTGTATTAGATTGATCAAAAGAAAAACTACTTTAGGGTTTACAAGAAAGGTGTTTATATAGGACACCATGTTACACACTAGCCCCTATACTACAAATTATTGTCTTCTTTCTGACAATACCTGCACTTGATTACAGTTTGCACGAACTAAAATTTTTAAATATGTGTTCGCTTTTTCCTATGGTTCTTTAGCATCATATTATGTGTTCAACTCAAAATGCCCTGCAGCGCAACGCGCGCGGGTCTTTATCCTAGTTAATAATAACTAGTAATTGAATCTGCGCGTTGCGTGGACAACTTGTACATGTAGTCATGTAGAGAATAAAAAATGGCTTCTTAAATACCAGCTTTTTTCTTTATGAACTTGGTATGCATCAAGCATAATTTCTTTGTTCTTTATGCATCTAGTATGATTTCTATGTGAAGTTGGTATGCATGAAGCATCATTGTAGTTATGTTCCTAACACTGAACATATCAATAAAAAGAATTTATATTTCATAGTAAATCAAAAATAAAGATTAATAAATGACGGGTTATTTATGTGTATATCGCATTGTGATTCGTGGCCTTGTCTTCTTTACCTTGAGAGAATGTTGTTGCCAAAGCTGAGAAACGTTCTTATGAATCTGTGAAATGCTGTAACTTCTCTTGGTGGTTTTGTATAACTCATACATGGTCGCTTTCACCTAGAAATTTATGCTACATTAGACTCACAATTCTTTGTTGAACATATATAATTAATAAAGTTGGCATCATTACCTCATTTTTTTCATCCATATAGCTTTGCATTATTTTCTTGCTTAGTTCTCTGATTCAGTAAAAATTGGAAGCATGTGATGTTAGTAACAATTTAGTTTGCAAATGTTAAATCATTATTGATGAATGTTTAACAAATGTATGTGATTTGATAGTAGTCTGCTAAACACAAGTCAAACACCCTACTAAATTTGCAAAAGCAAAAATAATTAAGCGTGCATATGCAATTTTGTGTTGATGAAGTGGAGATTGTGTTTCAAATACATGAGTTGCAAAGGTAAGCAAATCAACATTGATGGTTGTTTAGCAAATATTTGTTTTATATAATGAATCTTTGCACACTTAGATAAAACAATAACGTCCACGTATTTTAAGGACTCGATAAGAAGAAAATGGTCAAATCGGCGATGCGTAAAACCTAAAAATTGATACTAATACACAGTACCAGGAATCATGAGAATGAAATTGTGAATAATTATATATTTATAACTCTAAACCATAAGGTCCATAACAATTCTCCCAATAATGTTTTTGAAGATGTAAACAATAATCAATACAAGGTACACCTGCTTCCTTTCAATTCTTTTCTTCTTTAATAAAATTAACTAATTAAGTGTTTCGGAAAGCAAAACGACTATCAAAACACATAGCAAAGAACAAAGACGTCATACCTAAAAATTTGGCACCGCTCCAGCCTTGCTCTGATTTTTTTGCTCTATTGTATTTTGCTCTCCATATCAATTCGAAATAAAAGCATGAAGTTCAACCTAAAGTTAATCAAAAACTCTTTGTTCCCCCAAGATATGCAAAACACACTTCATCAAATCAATGTTCCCTACCTAACAAAAGAAAGACGGATAAAAATAGAAATAAACATGCCTCATTTGAGTCATGATTGCAATGTAAAAAAAAGTAGATAAATAAACTGCAGATCTAGAGAACCATTAGTAGTCCTAGTCAATGATAATTAGAAAATTGAATAACGGGGCTTAGCGTTCAACTTTTCAGTTGTGTTTAAGCCACCATGCCAAGATTCTTATACGTTATAAAAGAGAAACACTACCTTCAAGAACAGAGAAATTAGTGAAACGAATGTGCCTTGAAACACCATCGCCGCCGCTGATGTTCACGGCGGAACCCTAATTTATCTTATGTTAGAACACCACCGGTCACCGTCATCGGTAGGGTAGCCGGAGCAGCGGTTGTAAAACCCTAGCGACTTGTTTCCCCTGATCGTCGTCACTTGGCCGACAAAAACTAATCCAACCATTAGTCTCGTCCGTTGATTGTCGATTTGTAAGAAATAATGGTGCACGCGCTGGAAGAGGGGTGTCGTCGGAGCACTGCAATGGCTCAGCCGTTCATCGCAGGCGGCTCCACCCTTTCACAATAGAGCAGTCGGCTGGAGGACGGGCATCCACATCTTCGTACCCACACACGACACCACTACCATCATCACCACCGGCAAAGTGGAGGCCGGCCGGAGCTCTTCCATCACTCCCTCGCTCTCTAGAGATTTCCCACACTCTCTCTCTCTTCCGTATCCCTTTCTCGATCTACTTTCTAGATATCAACATACTAACGACGTTAACATTAACTCACTATTCATCGGTTATGTTATCAATTAATATAGTTATATAATATTGTATACAAATAAATTACAAGAAGTTTAAATAAACGTTAAATTTGTGTAAAAATGATCCAAACCAATGTCTTTGACAGTGTTCTTTGGTGATGTCCTTGACCGTAACAATTGAACTAATTCTGTTAGATGGTGCTTGAGACTTCGTATTCGTGCATCCTTTAAAACATATTTCAATCTCTCCTAAGATATACTACTGTATTATTAGTAGACGGGTAAGGATAGTGTAAAAAGGGCCTAAAGTGTGAGAAGTGTATTATAACACTATATATAATACTATATAACACCATATAAACACCGTATAACAATATGTAACACCATATAATACCATATAACACTATGTAACACTATATATCATTATATAACAAATATAACACTATACATCTATCATAGACATGTTATCAGACAACCTATAGTGTTATATTTGTTATATAATGATATATAGTGTTACATAGTGTTATATGGTATTATATGGTGTTACATATTGTTATACGGTGTCTATATGGTGTTATATAGTATTATATATAGTGTTATAATACACTTCTCACACTTTGAGCACTTTTTACAGGATCCTCTACCATTAGTAGACCTTTAAAACATATTTCAATCTCTCCTAAGATATACTACTGTATTATTAGTAGACCTGGTAAAACAAACTCATCCATTTCATTTTGAATTGATATAGATATTTTAAATTTTAAGATGGGTTAAGATGGGCCAAACAAAATTTATTACTAGGTTAGGATTAGGGATGACAATCAAACTCAAACCCGCTGGGTAAACCTGAAACCCGACACATTTGAGACGGGTTTGGGGTCGGTTAATCGGGTTTGGGAATAGTTTTTATTTTTTTCGCGGGTTTGGGACAGGTTTGGAATTTAGCGATATACCCATTTACCCGACCCAATTACCCGATAAAGTGTCCGTTTACCCGATTGTATACCCGATATAATTTCTTTTATATTATTAAATATGCATATATATGATACATCCGTTTTTTACACATATAGGTATTGTATTCTGTATACATTGTAGTTATTTGATATATATTTTTATAATGACAATACAAAATGTAACCGGTTAGTAGTTACCCGATAGATACCCATTGGGTTTTGAGATGAGTATACCCAACGAGTAATCTTTTTAAATTAGCGGGTTTACCCGAAACCTGCGGGTATACCCGATGGGTATTTACCAGCTAGAAACCCGACGGGTTTTGGGACGAGTAAAACCGTCCCAAACCCAACCCATTGTCATCCCTAGTTAGGATGGGTTATAAAGTGGTGGATAAAAAAAAGAGTAAGTTAGGATGGGTATGAGATAAAACCCAAGCAGGTCAGGATGGGTATGAAATAAAATCAGTAAACTAATTACTACTCGTAGATATCTATTCACAACTGTGACTTCACCAATCGCCGCCTTAGTACTCTCCCGTCGTTCTTCGTTTAAAAATAATAAAAACTTTAAAAATAATAAAAAATAAAAAAAATTCTAAAAAATCATAAAAGTTGTGAAAAAATCAGATATTCTAAAAAACCAAAAAAATTTCAAAAATCAAAATATTCTAAAAAATAAAAAAAATTCTAAAACTTTTTTTAGGATTTTTTAGATTTTTTTTATTTTTAAGAGTTTTTTTATTTTTTAGAAAGTTTTTTATTTTTATTTGTTTTTTTATTTTTATAATTTTTGATTTTTTTTTATTTTTTAGAATTTTTAAGATTTTTATTTTTTATTTTTATTTTTAGATTTTTTTATTTTTTTATAATTTCTTAACTTTTTAGAATTTTTTGAATTTTATACAATTTTTTTGATATCTTTTATTTTTTAGGATTTTTTTATAATTTTTATATTTTTTAGATTGTTTTTGAATTTTTAAGATTTTTTTTATTTTTTAGAATTTTCAGATTTTTTTTTATTTTTTGGATTTTTTTTTGATTTTTTGGATTTTTTTTTTATTTTCAATAATTTTTTTGATTTTTAGGATATTTTTGACTTTTTTGAATTTTTGTTACAATTTTTTGATTTGTTTTATTTATTAGGATTTTTTTAATTTTTTTATAATTTATTTGAATTTTTATGATTTTTTTTAGAATATTTTTTGTTTTTTTTGGAAATTTATATTTTTTATTGATTTTTTGTATTTTTTATGTTTTTTAGTTTTTTAATTATTTTTTCATCTTATCTTTACCCAAACTCATATTAACCTAAACCTATCTTAACCCAATTCCATTTTGACCCATTACCCATCTAACCTTTTTTTTTTAAATACTCATTCTGACCTATACCCATCCTAACCAAAACCGTTTTGACCCATTACCCAAACTTATCCACCTTGTCTACTTTGCCACCACTAATCATTAGGCTTTTGAATGTATTGGTATTTGTGTATACAGTAGATAATACTGATATATAGGAATGGTTTTAGTTCTCTTTGCTTTCCAACGAGTAACAGAAACTTTCTAATACTTACGGGTGTAGGGAGTGTTTACACTTGAAAGTGGTAAACTTCAAAATCAATCAATGAGAGTGTGCCATGTCATTCAATGAAAAGTGTTTAAACTATGCTCAAAAGTGCTGGCAATGGTTAGACACTTCATGAATTGGTAAACTATTTAAAAAAAGGAAAAATGTGTGATTGGTTGAGAAGAATTGGACCCCACCACACACCATCCCCCCCCCCCCCTTCCTTCACCTTCACCGAATCGGTGAAGGTTCACCGATTTCACCCCCAAATTCGGTAAACATTGTCCTTGGCATTGGGTCACCGATCGGTACAGCGGTAAACAAGAAGTTTACCGCTCCACTCTGTGTCCCCTAATAGCAACTGGCAACATTAGCTTGTGCCTAACCCAACCATCAAATTTAATGAGATGATGTTATTAGTAGTATATATTAACATAACCGAAATACATGTGTACATGTTATGAAACCGAGTAATATTCATTTTAGCGCCCCACAGCACAGACGGGGCATAAAACTAGTTATTAACATGTTAATAATTGAGTAAATTTCTATTTTGCTCCTTGTGGTTTGGGCGTTTTAATGGTTTTGCCACAATCCTTTAAAAATAACCATTTTACTCTCTGATTTTTCTAACTTATCACCATTTTGCTTCGCGCCTCAAACGCCATCCATTTCCACCGTTAATTCCTGGTCACGTGCCCCTTACATGAGGGTCATTTCAGTCTTTTCCCATCCTCTCTCACAGAAAAAACTTGTCATCTTGTTCCACATCGTTTCACAACCCCACTCTCTCTTTTTCTCACTTTTCTCTCACATGTGTGTATGATGTGGGTGACGGTGGTGACAGATTGTGGTGGCAGTGGCGGTGGTTGTGGCTGGTGTGGCGTGTAGAGAGAGAAAAGTGAGAGAAAGAGATAGTGGGGTTGTGAAACGGTGGGGAACAAGATGACATGTTTTTTTATGAGAGAGGATGGGAAAAGACTGAAATGCCCCTCATGTGAGGGACACATGACCAGGAATTAACGGTGGAAATGGATGGCGTTTGATGCGTGGAGCAAAATGGTGATAAAATAGAAAGATCAGGGAGTAAAATGACTATTTTTAAAGGATTGAGGCAAAACCATTAAAAGGATTAAACCACAAGGAAAAAAACGGAAGTTCACTCAATACTTTTTCTAAGGTTGCTTGGTGTGGGGGGCGTCCAGGCCCAGCCTGGGACGTTGCCGCCCCGAAACACCATATGCGGGGAACTGTAGGCGTTGAGACCGTCTTCTCCAAGACGTTGAGGACGGGCCATATAAAAAAACCCAAATCTAAACGAAATTAGATGATTAAAAATAAAAAAAATTGAAATGAGGGCTTTAATTTGGAGAAACAAATATAAAAACCTATGTAATTATTGAATCTTATGGACCTGAAAATGTGAATAACAGAGGATTAATAATTTGCAAAAAAAGAAGAAAGAAAGAAAGAATAAGGTGAAATCTAATCTCAGGTGACGGTTAGCTAACCGATCTTTAAAACTGTCTTCATCGTCGGTGAAATTCGTCAAAGAACAAGTCAATAACCGAGAACTAAGTCTTTCTTGTTAAACCAAACAAAAGAGATATAAACAGTACATATATGTATGGTAAATATGGGTTAGGATCAAATACAAAGGATAAAATAAATAAGAAGGGTAAGAAGGATTCTAGTCCATTGATCTTAGATTTGGAGGGTTGAGATTAGTTGTAGGGAAAAGAAGATAATAGAAGGGCATAAAGGGAATCCTATATTTATGGATTTTCTCTCTCCACATGCAAGGCACATGCCAATTCCTCCATCGATTTAAAACGTCCATAACTTTTTCATATGACATTTTTTTTTAAAATCACCATAATAACGAGCGTTTTTTTTTATCTTAAATATGAGTACCATATTATCATACAAAAATAAAATAAAAAATTTCATTTTTACTGGTTTTTTTTTTTTTTTTTTTTTTTGCATTGTGTTAAAGGTTCAGGTCATTGTGTCTTTTAACTAGGTTTTGGTCAGTAGAGTTTCTATACATTGTGTTATTATCAAAACCTATAACACAATATTAATTTGGGTTCTATCCATTGCGTTTTTATAAGAACCTGTAACACAATAAATGACACAATGAAGATGGTGTTATATCTAGGTTTTCTATAAATTATGTTATTAGTTCAGGTAATTGTGTTTAATATGTTATTCATTGTGTTTTAATATGTTGTCCATTGTGTTTTAATAATTTGTTCAATTTTTTTATTATCTTTGTTCATTGTGTTTTAGTTTGTTGTGTATTGTGTTTTTAGTTTGTTTTCCATTGCGTCTTCATCTGCTCTCCATTGTGTCTTTTATCTATTGTTATTAATTGTGTCTTTTATCTGTTGTCATCAATTGTGTTTTTAATTAGTCTGATACTTATTGTGTTATATGTTATCGTCATTATGTTATACGTTATGGTCATTGTGTTTTAGTATGTTGTCCATTGTGTCTTTATCTGTTGTCATTGATTGTGTTTTTGATCTACTTTACATTGTGTTTTACATCATGTCCATTGTGTTATTATCAAAACCTATAACACAATGTTAATTTGGGTTCTATCCATTGCATTTTTATAAGAACCAACACAATATATGACACAATGAAGATGGTGTTATATATGGGTTTTCTATAAATTGTGTTATTAGTTCAGGTCATTGTGTTTAATATGTTATACATTGTGTTTTAATATGTTGTCCATTGTGTTTTAATAATTTGTTCAATTTTTTAGTTTGTTTTTTATTGTGTCTTCATCTGCTCTCCATTGTGTCTTTTATCTGGTGTCATTAATTGTGTCTTTTATCTGTTGTCATCAATTGTGTTTTTATTTAGTCTGATACTTATTGTGTTATATGTTATCGCCATTGTGTTATACGTTATGGTCATTGTGTTTTAGTATGTTGTCCATTGTGTCTTTATCTGTTGTCATTGATTGTGTTTTTGATCTACTTTACATTGTGTTTTATATCATGTCCATTGTGTAATATACAACTGGGTTTTTGAATTTTTTTTTTTTGAAAAATATAACAATATGGTACTCATATTAAAGATAAAAAAACGCTCGATTGTATAGTATATTTAAAAAAAAAAACAAATGATGTATAAAAAAGTTACGAACGTTTAAAATTGGGGGGGGGGGGAATAACATGTGACTTGCATGTGCATATTCTCTTTACTCTTGTAACAAAATTATCCTTTCCATTTAATTCCTCCTAGGACACTTGTCACTCTCTGGTGGCTTCTTACCCTTCTTATTTTTAAATACTTTGTATTATAACTCAACCAAGTAAATATAATATGATGATGTGTATATATTTCTGTATTTATTATTATTATATTAAATTAAAAAATTAATATTTTGTGTATGAAACACATGGGTGGGCAAGTCCTTTTTTTATATATATATTTTTTTTAAGTTTAAGTGTTTTTTTAATGTAATAATATAGGAATTAATATTTATTTTAGAGTTTAATTTAATTTTAGTTATATACATATTGCATATTTAATTTGTTAAAATTAAATAAATAAATAAATAAATAAGGGGAGAAGGTCCTTTCTTCATTTCTCTTGTTTCATCCTTTAAGGGGCATCTTCCTTGAATGTTGACATGACACTGAGATGGAGGGGCATCCTCCAAGGATTTGTCTCCTTCTACACCGAGTAGCCTACAAGGTATCGGTTTCTAAATATGTTTTTAAGCAAAACCAAACAACGTAACAAAAATACCTAAATCAGAGGCGGATCCAGGATTGTTTTGAGGGTTCCCAGGACCTCCTTTGGTTTGAAAAAAAATGGAAAAAATTAGTGGAAACCTTATATAATTTGAAAAAAAATTAATGAGAATCTAACAAAAGAAACCTAATGGAAAATATTCCTGAATCCTTCACTAAGCTAGATTTGTGTGCATTAATATTTATGCATGTACAGTTCATGCCACGTATAGTTTGAAACTTTGAAGTTCAAAAAGGGTATTAAAAGGGGGAAACCAAAAAAATTGAAAAACTATTATTTATGCATTTATAATTCTCTAATATTTATCGGGACAATGTTTTTTCAGAGAGGGTTTGGCGCTATTTCCAGTGAAGTACACTTAAAAAATATTAAAAAGAAAAAAAAAATAGTTGCATTCTCGGTGGAATTTTTGCACTAATTGATTGAGTCTTTTGAATTAAAATGGCCAAGGATTCAAGCTTTGAAATAAATATGGCCTGGTCTATTCGCACACGCCATTTGTTTTTTTGCACACCCAAAGCGCTGCGCTTAGGCCAAAGCGGGGCGCTTTGGGATAAGTCAACAGACAAGGATAAGTCAACAGACAAGGAGACCTTGTCTGTTGACTTATCCCAAAGCGCCCCGCTTTGGCCTAAGCGCGGCGCTTTGGGTGTGCAAAAAGACAAATGGCAAGTGGAGATGAGTTTGTGTTGTTTTTTTTTTTTTAAATAGGTGGGATGTGGGTTAGTTTGATAGTGTTTTTTGGAGGAAAAAATTGTATTTGAGTTTTATTATTATTATAAAATATTAGTATTACATATAATTCATAGTTGTTTTATAATTACGTTTTTTTACGTCATTATTTTTATAGAACGTATAAAAGATAAGTGCGTCTTTATAAACTGTTAACCTAGTTTATTTTGTTAAATTAAACGAACACGTTTAATAAAATGTACAGAAAGCCATAAGAATTAAACGTAAACAATCCAAAACCAACGTGATGTAAATAGAAGATTAACTGCAATATATATATATATATATATCAGTTTGTACATACAAAACAAAAAGGTACAACTGAGTACATAATACATAACAAAACACTATACAAACAAACTAAGGTGCTAATCCTCGTGCGGTGGGGACGGTGGGAGGGGAAGTGGAGGCAACCCGGCGAGCTCTCGTACAGCAACGAGCGTCTCGACCATCCAGTCAATGAGTGCGCCCTGGCGTCTGAGGCGCCGGTCGAAGTCCCGAGCCACCGCACGCGCTACCGGAGGCAGGTCAGCGTAAACGTGCTGCGGGTACTGTGGCGGCTCAGGAGGTGGCTGAACTGGTGGTACCGGGATCTCCTCGACATGCTCCTCCTGAGCCGGATCCTCGAATACAGGCTGAGCCTGAGCCTGAGGCTGAGCCTGATCCTGAGGCTGGCCCGGGTACTGATCGAGGCCCAGAGCCTGTAGCTGAGCCTGCCGAGCGGCCTCCTGGACATGAGGAGGGGATAACACTCCATCCCTCAGCTCAATAACAACCGTGATGACCTCCGGCAACACCTCCGCATGCCAAATGTGCCCGTCACGGCCCCTAAACCTCAGACCAACATCAAAGACACGGGTGATCTGCATGCTAGATACTGACGCGCGGCCCAACCCGGTTGACGGGATCGGATCGGACAGCTCCGGATCACTCTCGGGCACGAGCCCTAGCGAGCGTGCAATGGCGGTGATGTATGAGCCAGTGTGCAGCTGCCCGCGGAGCTGCCGGTGGTATGCACTCGCAAAGTAATCTGCCAGGCAGGCTGCTAGATCGCAGGTCTGGCCGCGAAGTAGGCAGTATAGAAAGAAAAGGTCACTGAGGTTGGCATTCTCCCTGCTGGTACCTCGCGGCACGATGGATGACGCGATAATATGGTGCAGGTATCGGTACAAGGGGTCTTTAATGGTGGTGGCCTTTTGCCAGGATTTCCCAAAGGGAACCCTGGAAATGGCCCTCCAGAAACTGATAAGCGCCTGCCTGTCCATCGCCCTAACCCCCTGCGTATATAAATCAGTATCAAGCTCGGGCTCTGTGTACAAACCTGTATGGACAGCAAACTCCCGCACACTCATCTGAAACTGCTGACCGGCGAGACGAAATGTAACCTCGTGGACTGGAAAATCCGGGTCCTCCACGTAATCCGCCAGATGCGGCGCGTATGTAAACGTAGAAAGAAACTCGATCGTAAGCTCACGGTACGAGTCCTCCATCGCTATCTGAAATAGGCGCGACCAAGGAGTATCTAGTCCAACTATATCACGCGTTCGCGCGGCCTCTCCCACGGTCTCCAGCAGGTCCCAGTCTATCCCTACATGCCCCCCAATCTCCATGGTGCGCAACCTAGCGCATCTCCTCGCCGCCCGTGACCCCTGCTCAAACTGCAGGTACGGACATACCTCCTCCTCCATATGCTCAATCTCCTCCTCGTGATCGGAATCCATCCCTGCACATTTAAATACAAATAATATTAAATAAAAGATAATAAACAAATAATATTACTAAACAATTCAAATACACAAATAATATTAAATAAAAGATAATAAACAAATAATATTATTAAACAATTCAAATACACAAATAATATTAAATAAAAGATAATAAACAAATAATATTATTAAACAATTTAAATACACAAATAATATTAAATAAACAAATAATATTATTAAACAATTTAAATAAACAAATAATATTACTAAACAATTCAAATACACAAATAATATTAAATAAACAAATAATATTATTAAACAATTTAAATAAACAAATAATATTATTAAACAATTCAAACAATAAATAATAATAAACAAATAATATAAAAAAAATAAACATGAACCAAAGCGCCCCGCTTTGGCCTCGGCGCGGCACTTTGGTTCTTCGTGCTAAAAAACAGAACCAGCAAATCGATCAAAACCCCCCAAATCAAAACAAAATCAAACATATAAATTGAACCAAAACAATAAATGAAGTTTGATCGTACCTAATAGCGTTTGAAGTCTGGAAAAAGAAGATCTTCGCCCTAGTGTGTGTAATCGCACCTTTGTGTGTGTGTTTTGTTTGGTGATGAAATGGGGGAGAAGGCTGCTCCGCTTCAGGTTAAACGAGGGACCAAAGCACCCCGCTTTGGCCATAGCGGGGCGCTTCGGTTCATGTTTAAGGGCAAAGCGCCCCTCTTAGGTCAAAGCGGGGCGCTTTGGGCCTTTTTTAAATTTTTAAAAATTGTTTTTAATTCACAAACGCGTCGATAATAGTCTAATTTTTACGCTTTTTCCATTATACATCATTTTTTAATATATATGGACTATACTGCAAGTTCCGGATCAAATCGGTTACGTGTGATGTCTTATTCCATTATATCGTATCATTTTGGTTTGAAAGCACAAGTACTCCTATGAGTAATGTTATGTGTATCAGCCGCCTACCGTACATGTACATGACGTATTTTTTCATTAATTGTAGTATTATGATGTATATTGTCATTTTGGGTCGTACAAGTGCGTATTGGATCTGATTGGGTCGTGTCGGTGACATTCGGTTTTTAACGTGATGTAACGCATATATTGAACAAACACAAACGTGATTATTATTAAACACATTTAACATACATATTATTCCTTGCAGACTTGAAGTCAAGCTTCTTCCAGAACACGTCTATCAAATTGATACAGGTTTGCTGACCTGTGGACGAAAACAAATTAGGTGGCAAAATCATAACGAGAAAGGTCAAAAATATTAATTACTGTTATTTTCCAACTTTTCCAAACGACAGGCACATGGCAAACCACAGCTGGTACAAAGCTGGCAACCACAGAGAATTTCCTGTATATTTCCTCGATCGTAGACTCGCACAATGTCCAAAATGTACGTACGAATTATTTCCACTGCTTGTCAGAGAATTTCCTCTTGCTGTTCTTATTAATATTTTGTTGAATATGGAACCGACAAAGATACTTATGCGCTTTTGGAAAAACTTGTTCACACGCGTTAATTAGCGCAAATTCACTGTCTGTTAAAATCACTTGCGGTTCCATACATCCTACCAGCATAGACTTGATCCTATGCAACACCCATAGGTAGTTCTCTAACTTCTCAGCGGAAATTACCGCACAAGCAGCCGTAAACGATTTGTTTGTCGACGTCATGCCTATGACCTGAACAAATGGCAGGTTGTACATGTTCGTTTTGTAGGTGGCGTCAATCATTAGCACATGCGGGAAGGCACACCACATAGTGAATGATTTTTTGTGAACAAAGAAGACATCTTCAACTGCGTTCGATATCTCATTCGTGCGCATGTAATAAGTCTAATCTTTTTCGAGAAGAATGTTTTCAAGTTTTTGCAACGGAGACTTACCGACATTTTTTCCGGCGTTGATCTTCTGAACAACGTTGTGTATATCTTTCGGAATAAGCTTTCTAGCCGGATTGTTTTTCGTCAGCGTTCGCCAGATACTTTGGTTGGGAACATCTTGCTCTGCCAGCTCCTAAACCAGTTTTGTATCCTCCGAAGAAAGCCTTCTCGCATACGCGTGACCCTCTAAGTTTTCAATAGGAGTGTGGTTATGCTTCGCCTTCGTCACCTCGATCCTCCAAACACTTCCGGATGATTCCGAAAACCCGATCATCTCGAATGGGCAACCTATTTTCTTGCTACCCATTTTCCTCTGTGTAGCTATACTCTTATGCTCCCTACCAAAAGTACATTGAAACCAAATCTTGTAATTCTCTCCTCTTTTATTCGACCTCTTAATCACAATGAGGTAACCATTGTCTTTTGCCGTGTCTTGTACCCAACACACCAACTCTTTACGTGACGAAAAGGTCTGCGTTGTATCAAATGAAAATGTAACCGAGTAACAGCCTTCCTCGTCAACAGACACATTCTCCGGCTCACCATCGTCACCGAGGTCCGAATAGACTTGATGTTCAAAGCTCTGTTGACAACCATAACTTTGGTTTGGATAACACTCCTGCTGTACAAAGCTGTGCTCGCCACCGTAACCGAAATTCGAATAACCTTGTTGTGCGTAAGGGTCCTCCACAGAGGTATTCAAATCCAGCGTCACCGTGTTATCATGATAACGAATGCCAGATACAACCTCTGCCTCCTTCAAGTTGGACGAGACCGGTTTCTCATACGAGTCAGAAATAGTGGTCCCCTCGTAAGAATCAGGAACAACTGACTCGTCAGAATATGGACCGAAAAGATAGTTGCTTAACCACGACATCGTTTTTTCAAGACACGTAACTAATACAGCAAAACCGCGCGTTATTTTGAAGAAACACAAGTAATTTAAAGAACGTACCCTCTTTGTCTTTTCATGATACTTTCGACTTAAAGCATCTGCCACTATATTGGCTTTTCCTTCATGATACTGGATATCACAATCATAGTCACTAAGAAATTCCATCCAACGTCTTTGCCTCATATTCAACTCTTTCTGCCCGAAAACATACCTTAAACTCTTATGATCAGTAAATATGGTAAACTTACTACCATAAAGGTAATGTATCCAAATTTTAAGAGCAAAAATTATAGCTCCTAATTCTAGATCATGGGTTGAACAATTCTCTTCATGATTCTTAAGTTGTCTAGATGCATAAGCTATAACCTTTTGACGTTGCATCAACACACATCCATAGCCTAATCTAGAAGCATCACAATAGACTACGAAGTCTTCAGTTCCTTCTGGTAATGCTAGTATGGGTGTATGGGTTAATCTTTGCTTAAGGATTCTAAAGGCTTCTTCTTGTTTTAATCCCCATTCAAACTTAACAGATTTACAAGTTAACTTAGTTAAGGGAATGGCTATTCTAGAGAAATCTTTAATAAATCTTCTGTAATAACCGGCTAATCCTAAGAAACTTCTAACTTCAGTTGGTGATTCAGGGGTTTTCCATTTAGTGATTGCCTCAATTTTCGTTGGATCTACATGAATTCCTTCATGATTAACTAGGTGTCCAAGGAATTGTACCTGTTCTAACCAAAATTCGCACTTTGAAAACTTAGCATAAAGTTTTTCCTTTCTTAATAAACTTAAAAGTGCGTGCAAATGCTTTGCATGATCCTCTTTACTCTTAGAGTAAATTAGAATATCATCTATGAATACAATTATGAATTTATCCAAATATGGCTTACATATTCGGTTCATCATGTCCATAAATGCAGCTGGGGCATTGGTTAAACCAAATGGCATGACAGTAGATTCATAATGACCATACCTTGTTCTAAATGCGGTCTTAGGAATATCCTCTTCCTGTACCTTTAATTGATGATATCCTGACCTTAAATCGATCTTAGAGAAAAATCGAGCTCCTTGCAGTTGATCAAACAAATCATCGATTCTTGGTAATGGATACCGATTCTTAATCGTGACCTTGTTTAATTCACGGTAGTCAATGCACATCCGCATTGATCCGTCCTTCTTTTTAACAAACAATATCGGCGCTCCCCATGGCGACGAACTTGGTTGTATAAATCCTTTTTCCAACAATTCATCTAATTGTTTCTTCAATTCTTGCATTTCTGCAGGTGCCAAACGGTAAGGTGCTTTGGCAATCGGTGATGTTCCTGGTATTAAATGGATTCTGAATTCAACTTCTCTATCCGGAGGTTGCCCTGGCAATTCTTCTGGAAATACATCTGAAAACTGAGATACTACTGGAATATCTTTTAAATACTTTCCTTTAGTGTTAATGATTATAGAAATCAAATACACTATAGAACCTTTTCTCATACAACTTGCAGTTTTCATCACAGAGATAAATTTATTGGACTTAGAAGACTTATCTCCTTTAATTGTGATCACTTTACCTTTTGGTGAATTCACTTGGATTAACTTTTGATCACATAAAATACTAGCTTTATTGGCTATTAACCAATCCATTCCTAAAAAAACATCAAATCCTACCAGATTCATGGGATATAGATTTGCTATAAATTTCTGATTTAAAATTTCTATTCTTGCTCCCTTCAATATTTCAGAAATTCTAACAGTTTCTCCATTAGCTGTCTCTACTACGCATTCATGTGGTAGTTTAGTTAATGATTGATTTAGAAATTTGCAAAACGATGTATTAATAAAACTTTGGTTTGCACCAGAGTCAAATAATACTTTAGCAAAGACATCATTAACTAAAAACATACCAGCTATGACATCTGGAATCATTTTAGCTTCATCTGCAGTCAGAACAAATGCTCTAGCATTTTTAGTATTCTTGTTATCTGGAGCTGGAGCTAATTTTGGGCAATTCAGCTTGATATGACCTTGTTCTCCGCAATTGTAACATACCCTGCTGTTAGCTTTCTTCCTGCAATTTTCTTCCTTGTGTCCCGACATTTTGCAAAAGTTACAATATATGGAGCATCTCCCTGAATGCTTTCTTTTGCAATACCTACAGTAGGGTGCAGAGGTAGAACCTATATTTTTCCCACGGTTAGAATTTCCAGAACGAAATTCTTGAGTCAATTTCTGGGTTAGGTTCCTCCTTTGATCCTCTTCTCTAGTACAGACTAACTCATCAGTCAAGGTATTGGCTAGTTCTACAGCTTCTTCTATGGTTTGAGGTCTAGTTGCCTTGACTACATGTCTTATCTCTCCACTTAATCCCCAAATATAACGGGAGATTAACACTGGTTCTGGGGAAGCAAGATTTGGCACTATCCTAGCATATTCAAAGAATATTTTAGTGTATCCCTTACTATCCACACCAGTCATCCTAAGATTTAGGAATTTGTTTGCTATCTGTTCTTTTTCATTGGGTGGGCAGAATTTCCTTTCTACCTTGTCCTTAAACTCTTCCCATTCCATATTGTAAGTTCTATCACTTCCTCTTGTCTGGAGGATAGTGTTCCACCATTCTAGTGCTGCATTTTTAAACAGATTAGAAGCAAACAGTATTTTATCTTCTTCAGCACACTTACTTATCCTTAAGACTGCCTCAGTCTTTTCTATCCAGCGTAGGGTTGCAATGGCCCCTTCGTTGCCTGAGAATTCCATTGGTTTACAAGACCAGAATTCTTTATAAGAACAACCATAAGGCATGGTTCTTCTTCTTTTGGGAATAGGCATTTGAAGTACCGGTCCATTGTTCACACTGTTTTCTGGTTCAACGGGTCGCTTACTGCTATGCTTACTTTTATTATCAGCATCCTTAACAGTTTGAGGTATAAATGGCATTGCATCTATAATTCTCTGTGCTACTATGTGTTGGATAGCACTATTATCCACTTGGTTTCCATTGTTATTGATACTCGGATTATCATTAACCACGTTAATGTTACTCTGGTTATCGTTATTCAGATTCCCTTGATTTTCTTCGTCGGCCATCTGAATTTTAAACATTTATCCCATATTAATATCACAATTAATATTTTAATATAGTTAATCACATAACACACAATCTAGCCAAAAACGTAGATCATTGCTACTATACTCTTTTCATATACTTATGCGTCTATTACACACTAGTACAGAAATAAAGATTACAATACCAACAGAAATAAAATAAAATAGTAATATGCATCCGTACACACATATTTTTATTTTATTTTATTTTATTATATTATTACTACTGGTTCCTCCATTCTAACATTCACGGATATGGATTCATCCAAAAATCCATATTGCGCTCATCGTATTTCCATACGAGACGCTCTCCCACCTGACGCATCCTCTCACTGCTTTCTAAAATTTCTTCCCCAAAAGTCCTAAGTTCTTGGACGTTTTCTGCACTCATTGGGGGTGCAGGTTCTAGGACTGGGTTTGGAATCTGGGGTGCGGGTTCCTGATATGGAGGTAAAAGTGCCTGAAGTTGGTAAGGATCTTCCAAAATTCCCCTAATGTAGTTATCATGGTAATAGGGATCTAAAGGGTCCATACCTGAATAGGCTCCTATAGGTGTGTCTTCAGGAATAGAGTAACGTTGCACATAGTCCCTATTCTCATCCCACCATGGGTCATAATTTGGGTCTAGGGGATTTGGTGCAGGTACCCTAGGAATTTCGTTAGGGTTAAAGTCATTCATCTCCACTTGGGTTTCCTGGTTTTCTATCTCCATGAGTTGTTCTGGGTTTTGTGGTTGTGGGGCTACTAGTTGTTCCAGACTTGGGTCAGCAGCAGTTGTAGCTAGGATATGGAAATTAGCTAGGCTTCTATTAAGCATATCTTGCGTATGAGCATCTGTCTCTCGCTTAATAGCTGCTAAGGCCCTTTGCTGTTGCAATTTTCGCATCCTCTTCCTACGAGCAAAAGCTTCTTTACTGAACCATCCTCGTTTCTTAGTAGGAAATGGTTCTTCCGACTTAGCTCTAAAGGCAAATATCCCATCTTCCTGATCAGCAGTATACCCAGAGAGGGCAGGCTGTGATGATGTACCTTCATTCCTAGGTGAATCAGATAACTGACGATTCATATCTGATAGTTCTTTATCACTCATACTGAAAACTAACAAATAGTCAAATAACACATAACCAATAAATACAGTTATGCACTTATTTACATAATTTATTTCCTAACACAAAATTTCAGAATTTTAAGTGTCAGCAGAACACTTCTTTGGCTCAGACCAGTGGCTAGGCTCTGATACCACCTTCTGTCGCAACCCCCGATCCCTGATTCCCGGGAACGGGCGGACGCGAGCTCAGAGTTTGGTGGTATCAGGTTGTTAAATCTCGCAGCGAAATTTACATCAGGACCGTAGTTAGGAAATGTTTATCAGAGTAAAACCACCATATTTGATATTAATAATAACATGGGCAAAACCCAAGTTCCTTATTACAATATATTTATAGGGACAAACCCTATTTTATTAAATTTAAAACATCGTTTATTAGGTAACTTTTATAGCCACATTTTCCCAAGCCTTCAGTGCTCTCCAGCTGGCTTTTCATTAATTGGTTGTTCACATTGTGTTACCTGTAACGCGTGTTAAAAACATCTGTCAGTCGGAAATACTGGTGAGTGAATCCCAGTTTAATCAAGAAACATTTTATCAATTAAAACAGTATTGAGAGCGATCACATTGTTTATTTCTACACAATTACTCATTCAGTATTTGCCACTCGACCGGATCTATGGCTATGGTCAAATTACCCATTGGCTAACTCGTCGTCCAATGGTAAAGCACTGTCATTCAGACTTACTACTACTCGTAGTAATAAATTTTGTATACAAAACCCCATAATACCAGCAATAATTGAAGAACTACAAAGACTCAATCACCGCTTAATCACATTGTAAAATAATTAAGGTTTTGTAAAACATTCCAAAAACATTAACAAAAAGAGGATAAACTCACATTGCTGTCTTAGGCTTTTCGTAAGGGTTTCCTGGATATAATCTATAATTTATACAAATGTACATTGGTTAGTATCATAACCCTTTGAAAATATTAATGATACCCTCCCCGAGACGGTATTCCAACAACTACGTCGGGCAAAACCACGACAGTTGTTACGGAACCCTAAATCAATCGGGCAGCGTAACTATTATGAAACTGGGGTTATAATACTTACAACGGAGCAGAACCTCGCTAATTAGGGGTATAGTACCCGACTATAATGCTTAATACTTTCAGAATTCGAGATTGAGATTTGTGAATGAACGACGGAAAGTGAAAACTGATGCCTGCTATTTATAGTTGTGTAATCTGGTCCTGTCGTGGCCCGCGTAAAAGATAAGGGACCTTTACGCGGCCCGCGTCAACATTGGTCAACTCAGTAGCTTAGCTGGGTCAGCTAGTAGGTCCGCCACGATGTCGACACGTGTCGGCCTCTGGTGTAATCGCGTGTGAGGATCTGTCGCGGCCCGCGTCAACTACACATACACTCTTACGCGGCCCGCTTCAACTAAAGAAGTCAGCGAAGTCAATTCCAGCATTGATACCGCCCGCGTAAGATGTTGGGGTGGGTCTACGCGGCCCGCCTCAGCTTAACTTTTAGGATTTTTAATTTATTTTATATACATAACATAACTAGGGCTCGGTTTTCACATACAGGGTGTAATAGAAAACATATTAGGACATTCTAACATATGATAGGGTGTTAGACATATTATGAGAGTGTCGGTTTTACCGAGGGTTGTTACATTCTCCCCACCTTGTTTTAGAGCTCGTCCTCAAGATCTACTGAAATAAATGCGGATATTTCCTTTTCATTTCTGACTCGAGCTCCCATGTGTACTCAGGTCCTCTTTTGGAGTCCCACTTCACTTTGACTAGAACTAGTCGTTTATGCTTGAGATTCTTGATTTTCCTGTCTTCAATTTGTAGAGGTCTTTCTACAAACTTGAGTTGTTCATTTACCTCTATATCCTTAAGAGATACCATCAATGATTCATCAGCTAGACACTTTTTGAGATTAGATACATGAAACACATCATGTATTCCTGCCATTTCCTCTGGCAGTTGTAGCTGATAGGCTCCAGGTCCTATTCTTCTAATAATCTTAAAAGGTCCAACATACCTGGGACTTAGCTTTCCTCGTTTGATGAATCTTACCACTCATTTCCAAGGAGAGACTTTCAACAATACTTTATCTCCTACTTGAAACTCCAATGGCTTGCGTCTGTTATTAGCATAACTCTTTTGTCGATCACGTGCTGCTTTCAGTCGTTCTTTGACTTGAATAATTTTGTCAGTTGTTTCTTGCACTATCTCAGGAAGGTCCGTCCCTCTGGGGGACGGAGGTTTTGAGATATGCGTCCCATCATGATCCGGTCTGTCCCTCTGGAGGAAGGTCCGTCATCGGATATGTATCTTCACTACGAAAATCAAATAAACTAAAAACGAAAATGATTAAACGCAAATATTATATAAAACATACAAAGTAAAATTTAAATTTAAAACAATAACAATAATAATAAGATTTTGAGTTTTACCATGACCATTCCATCTCTTTAACACATTATAATAATTACGTAGATGGGGGCTTGGGCTTAATTGCAAAATTTATTACAGTTATGGTGTTGCTCTCTTTAAGACTATGGGGTGTGAAGGGGCTTGAGTTGGAGGGTATTGCTTGATACGTGGCAGGTGTGAGTTGAATCAGTCCATACTAAAAAAAGTGGGGTGTGGAAGGTGTGTGGCCAGACAGGCGTTGGAGTTTATCTATAAACACGATTAGCCAAAGGTCATCAACACCCAGCCAACTATTGCCAAGCACGTCACCCCAGGCCAGCGCCCCACGCCAAGCACGATTGCCACGCCAAGCGGGCAACATCCACCAAAACGTCAACCCAGGGTGGTGTATCCGGCATTAAATGGCCAACAATGCCCCTTGGCCACACGCCCACACCCACCAGTCTAAAGTGAACGTTGCTTAAGATGAATTTAGTGTAATTTAATCTGTTATATATGTATATGTAAAATCAAATTTCAATGTAAAATCATTATGAAAAACTTTATAAATTGAAAATGACAAAATTTCTAATAATTAATATTAGTTACCTAAAGAGAATTAAGTAATATCTTATTTGAGCAAACTGCAGTTTTGGTCTTTGAGTTTTGTTTCAAACATCAGGTTTTATGTTTAATATTTCAAGTTTTAATGCTTATAATTAAATTCACTAACTTGGTTAAATTTTTTCTATTGAATATTGTCAATGGGACAAAAATACCATTGATAATTAAAAAAACATAATATTTTTTAATTATCAATGGTTTGACAGAATTAATACAGTTAATAATTTGGATTAAAAGTGTTAAAATTTGAATGTCAAAAACAAAAAATATTATAGATGGGCGAAAACTAATATTTAGAGCAAACCTATGAAAAAAAAAAATACTTGCTCATTTTTTTCCTTGCTCTTTCCACCTTGTAAAACAAGAACTCGAAATTCTTTAATGTTCCTATTAATTTCTCTTTTTAAAATTAAAACCAAGGTACACAACACTAATATATGAGTTTTGGTTAATCCTATCCTTTCTTCACGGTTAAAAAAAAAATATTCTTTCTCATTTGAGTTATAATTATTCTCCCTTCCTTCAACTTGTCACACTTCATACCATGACAATCTCATTGTCAAGGGCATTGTCCCACCACTATATTTCTTTCACTCCACTCCAATGGTGCGCTTGGATGGACAATGCCATATTGGGTAAGGGCCGTGTAGTGAAGAAACCAAAACTTTATTATTGGATGTGATAAAAAATCTCTCTTCTCAACCAACTACAACCATAGATCTAATTGAAATCATATTTCTTTTTTATAAAAATCTCAATTTTTATATACAAAAATTCCAACAAATTATAGGGATGAACATATGGTACCGGTACTATTACGGTACCGAATTTCCCATACCGATTTTTTCGGTACCGAATTGGTAACTTTTTTTTTGCGTTTTCGGTACCGGTACTTTCGGTTCAGTACCAGTTTTGTACGGTACCGAATTTTATCTTCAAATATCGATATTCATATTTGGCGAGTTTCGACACTGGTATTTTTGATACTGGTACCAAGCTCATCCCTACCCCTCTAGCTCTGGCTCTTGCGGTGGCGGCGAAGGATACAACATATATAGTCAAGAAGGCAACAGAAATTACCTGATTTGATGTTTGCAAACAAATAAGGAGTAGATAAGATACATTACTTGACTAATATAAACAAAAAATGAGTAGATACATTCATACCTACTCATCAATCAATCTTGACATCTATCTTACAAACACATGTTTGACGGAACTCATAAATTCAAGCGAGTTCCGACACACAGGACAAGTACGATGAACCTTCAACCATGTATCTATACACTCTACATGAAACAAATGCCCACATTCCGGCAACAACCGGACCATATCCATCGCTAGATAATCCGCCAAACATATAGAGCAACTGGACCCATAATAACTCGTACCCCGGTCCGTTTCAGAGTAAACAAACGTCGGAAAAGTTTCCAGCACATCATCCCGGAGACCTTCAGCTGGAAGACTTATAAAGTGATAGTCGATGCCGCCGCTAAAGTGGATGCCGGCGGCGGCGGCGACGCCGGCGGTGGTGGACGGGAGTGGTGAAAAGGAGTGCATGTGGCGGTTGCAGATGTAGGAAATATAGCAGAAGAGAAATATGATGAAAAGAAAGGTGAAGTATATTCCGAGAACGTAGCCGCCGGTGTTTCCTCCGGTGTCGTCGCCGGTGTCGATTGGTTCTCCGGTGCCCGTTGGACCGGTCATAGGCTCGTGTTGTTCCGTGTAGTGTACACTATGGGAAATGTGAAGTTGGGTTGTTTATTGAAGGAGTTTGAAGAAATTTAATGGTGAATGATGCGTCCAACAAATTCTTAATTCATAATCATGTTGATTTGACTATTGAGTGATTAAATAATAAATAGTGTAAATTAGAAGGAAACAAACTTTGAATAATATTAAAATAAAATTCATCTCTTTTTTTGTAACACCCAATAATAAAAAGTGTAAATTAGAAATTGAGTAAATTGCCATTTTGGTCCCTGAGGTTTGTCCAAATTTGTCATTTTAGTCCAAATAGTTTTTTTTTCGTCTATGGGTCCCAGACTTTTCCCTTTTGTTGCCATTTTGATCACATACCCTAACTCCATCCAAAAACCTCATTTTTAACCAGTGGCATTTTGGGGATTTTCATTTTAAATCTTTTCAATTGTCATTTTGATTCAATTCTAAAAAATCAAAAAATTTAAAAAAATCCAAAAAAAATCAAAAAATTCTAAAAAATCCAAAAAAAATCTAAAAAATCCAAAAAATAAAAAAAAAATCTAAAAAATAAAAAAAATTCTAAAAATCATAAAAATTCTAAAAAATCATAAAAATTTCTAAAAAATCATAAAAATTCTAAAAAATCAAAAAAAATCAAAAAAATCTAAAAAATCAGAAAAATTCTAAAAAATAAAAAAATCTAAAAACTCAAACAAACATATTTTAAAGTTTCAAATTCAAAAAATGACGATATATTCCTCGTCCAGACCTTTATATTTTCAAGTTTTATCTATTTTGTTGAGTGAATGAGTAGTTATGATGAGATAAAACCATTTATCCATTTAAAAAAACAAATCTCATTTTAAGTTGACATCTTTCACAAACATTCTTACATTTCCACATTAATTATCACCCTTTTGGCCTTTTTATATATGTTTTCATAGCAAAACTATTTATTACAATAATATTTTCATCTTTAGTTTAGTATCAGTTAATATAATTTACTAAATATAATATTACAATAATATTTTCATCTTTAGTTTAGTATCAGTTAATATAATTTACTAAATATAAATATCATGAAATATAATTTTTATAAACTAAAACATAACATGTATGTTTGTTAGTTAGTGGTTGTATCGCATTATTACCACTCATTCACTCAACAAAATAGATAAAACTTGAAAATATATTCGTCTGGACGAGGAATATATCGTCATTTTTTGAATTTGAAACTTTAAAATATGTTTGTTTGAGTTTTTAGATTTTTTTATTTTTTAGAATTTTTTTGATTTTTTAGAATTTTTTGAATTTTTTGAATTTTTTGAATTTTTAGAATTTTTTAGATTTTTTAGATTTTTTTTTATTTTTATGATTTTTTTATTTTTTAGAATTTTTTATTTTTTAGATTTTTTTGGATTTTTTAGAATTTTTAGAATTGGATCAAAATGGCTATTGAAAATATTTAAAATGAAAATCCCCAAAATGCCCCTGGTTAAAAATGAGGTTTTTGGATAGAGTTAGGGTCTGTGATCAAAATGGCAACAAAAGGGAAAAGTCAGGGACCCAGAGGCGAAAAAAAAACTATTTGGACTAAAATGGCAAATTTAGACAAACCTCAGGGACTAAAATGGCAATTTACTCTTAGAAATTAAAAAAACTTTGGATACTATTAAAATAAAATTCATTTCTTTTTTTTTTACACCCAACTAAATCACCGGATAAACATCCTATATTCCCTAATCGAGAAAATGTATCCTCCCATAACGGATATAGTAGGATGCATAATTGAACCACCAAGCCACGAGTTCCGGGTAAAGCTCACCCGCCCGAAGGCCCACTTCGGCAAAACCCGGTTCAGCTCGGTTTCAAACTGGCGACCTTCAGAGAGACCTAATTCTAAACTTCATTCCCACCACCAATGTCATTTAAAGTGATGCTAGTGGGAGTTGAAATTGAGACATCAAGAAGAGAAACCATGTGGCTAGCCACTAGACGAACTTGTCATGACAAAATAAAATTCAGAGTAAAATGCCTCGATAGTCCATGTGGTTTGTCAAAATTTCACCTTTAGTCCCCAACTTTATAAAATTACACTTATGCTCCCTGTGGTTTGCTCGATTGTTACTCGGATAGTCCCTGAAGTGTATGGGGGTTAATTTTCTCAGTTAAATCTATGCAAAAATACTAAGCTACCCTTACTTATTAGAAAACAATAACTAGAACAAAATTCTAATTAATAAATTGTTGATTGTTTGTGGACCCACCTATTAATTAAGGGTTATTAGATTTTATCACCTCTAACTATTGGCTATTGACCGCTGCCACCCCCAACGATCACTTTGACGCATGTCACCCCCCAACTTAACACTTAGTGTGTTCTATCACCACGTCGTTAACTAATCACTAATTTTGATTCTGTTACTACACTTTTTTGGGTGTCATAAGGATCTTGGGAAGGTTTTAGGGATCTTAGGACACCCCCAAAGTATAATAACAGGATCAGAAGTTAGTGATCTGGTGACTAAACACACTAAGTGTTAAGGAGTGGCGGGCGTCAAAGTAATAGTTGGGGGTGGCAGCGACCAATGGCCAATAGTTAAAGGTGATAAAATCCAATAACCCATTAATTAAACCCTCATCTACTTCTTCACTCCATTAACACTTGCAACGATTAATTATCCACCACCACATAAACACATCTCACCACCTGCACTATTTCTTCAAACCAACACAAACCTGCAAATCAAGGGATGAAAACGTTGCCTCTAAACTGAAATCTCGAGTGTAGGGTGTTGGTAGAGGTAATCCTCAAACCGAAACTACAACCACTGTCTCCTCTTGAGGCCGGCGCTACCACCATCCCCAACCATCAAGCACTACCAGACATCGTCGGTGCTGTGAAGGGTCACCGGAGACCGGTCGAAGAGGTGGTTGGATTCCCTTCACTCTCTCTCTCTCTCTATGAAGAATGTGTATGTGTGATAAAGAATGTATGATATGAGGGCTAGCTTATAATGAGGTATTTAAATTCTTTAATTTAGGTATAGATTTTGGAGGGTTTTTGTGGGATTGGGTATTGGTGGGTTTTTATGGGATTTTGAGGGGAAAATGAAGAATATTTGGTTGATTTTTGTCACACCCCTTTCTGAGGCGGAAGCACAAGGTGTGATCCTGAAAGGTTCTCATTGCATATGAATGGTAAACATACTACATGATCATAAAACAACTCCAAGATGCCATTGACATTAAGTATTCAAAACATAAGTTAAGTTCAGTGTTTACATCACAGAATAGATAATTGTTTGAAAGTTTACAACTTTATTCCCAAGACAAAACATCAAGGTTTTGATCATTATATCACCACGTGAGGTGGAATATAACGAACAAATCCCACAAAATAGGCATTGGAGTCTTGACACAACATAACTAAAACATAAACGACATCCTTGAGCAAGAGTACCGCACGTACATCCACTTTAGTTACCTGAAATACATGTAAGTTTTGGAAAATCGTCAACATAATGTTGGTGTGAATTCATGCAGTTTGTGTAAAACATTTAAGCATTCGTTGTAGAAAACATGGTATGTAATTGTACTGGGAACAAGTATTTCTGTAAATGTAAGGAATACGAGATCGCTAATGGTTCGCGAGGCCACTAACATATGTAACGACATAGGAAGCATCCAAACCATAGGCATTTTTACTTGTAGATTCACGACTAGAGACACAAAAGCACTCTTGGTAAAAGTGTGGCCAAGAGTGTGGCTGCCTGAAACCCATTAGATCTAACCTTTTGTTCCGCGGTCTAGGTATATAGTTGATTAATGGTGCTTATGGCACCCTATACGTCACATGATCTATGTGTCATTCCTTAGTTTTGTATTCTACATACCATAGTACATGTATATTCCTCAAGTTTAGAAAACAAGTAAAAGTTTAAAAGTGGGGACATGAACTCACAATTTTGCGTATTCTGCGTCGTAAACTTCACCGGGGTTTGCTTAGTGCGTGTCGTATCACTACCTACACACGTACTATGTTTTATTAGACGGTTAGGTCGTGTAACGACTCTTAGTCTTATTTGTTTATTGAGACTTATTTTGGAATCCTTGGTATACTTTGGGTTACATCTTTGATTTACATTATATAATTCCAAAGTATATAATTGTTAGTTAAAATAATAATATTTTAACTTTAAATTATATTTATCTAATTATTTGGAATATTGTTAAAGTAATATATTTTTGACTTGGTTTATTTTATATTTCTACACACACACACACACACACACACATATATATATATATATATATTTTCCCAAGCATAACTATATTTGTATTTGTGTATATTCATACTTGTGTATTTTGTCAAGTATTGGTGGTGTATTCCGGTATGCAATTATACGTATGAGGATACGTATTTTCTTGTATTCATTAAGTATTTTATACTTAAACTTGTGATTATTTTTCCAGAACATTATTTTTAGACAACTAAAAATCACCAATTTATATTCTCAAAATATACATATTTTGAGAGGGTTTTTATAGAAAAATATCTATAAATTTATTTGGCAAAAATAAGTATATTTCCATATAAATCTCAAAAATAATATATATTTTTAAGATTAGCTTTAGAAAATATATATTTCTAGTTTTCACCCATAATAATACATTTTCTATTTGAAAAAAATATGATACATTTTGTAATACTTGTAAAAATTCATATCTTGCCATTTCCTCGGTCTCAAAAATACCATTCGTCACATTTGTTAAGTTACGGATTTATTTCTGGAATATATTTACTTATAGTCCATAAGTCCGTTT